>PVJX010007153.1:0-74224 GCA_004027295.1 Dolichotis patagonum | reverse complement strand
CATTTACTTAAATATGTTCTGTGGGCTAGTATATGGTCTATTTTAGAGAATGTCCCATGTACTGCTGAGAAGAAGGTGTATTCTGATGTTGTTGGATGGAACACTCTGTATACATCTATCAAGTCCATTTGTTCACAGGTGTGATTCAGTTCTGTTATGTCTTTGCTGATTTTATGTCTAGTTGATCTGTCCCTTTGGGTCAATAGTGTGTTAAAGTCTCCTGATATAATTGTATTATTGCTTATTTGATTTTTCATTTCTGTTAGTATTTGCTTTATATAGCTGGGTGCTCTGGAATTTGGTGCATATATATTTAAGATTGTTATCTCTTCCTCTTGAAGTTTTCTCCTAACTAGTATGTAGTGACCTTCTTTATCTCTTTGGATCATTCTTGGTTTGAAATTCACATTGTCTGCAAACAGGACTGCTACTCTTGCTTTTTTTGGTTTCCTGTTGCATGAAGTATTGTTTTCCATCCTTTGACTTTCAGTCTATGAGTGTCCTTTTGGGTTAGATGGGTTTCTTGTAGACAGCATATGGTTGGATGTTGTTTCTTGATCCATTCTGCCAGTCTGTGTCTTTTGATTGGTGAGTTGAGGCCATTTACATTAATGGTTGTAATTGTTATGTATTAGTTTATTGTTGACATGTTATCTTTCTGCTGTTCTCTTTTTAGGTTTATATTCTGTTTAATTGTCTGCCTTGCTTGGTGGTTTTCTCCCGTGTGTATCTAGAATGTCTTTCATATTCTTTGTAGGTTTTTTTTGATGTTCATGAAGTTCTTCAGCTGTTCTTTGTCATGGCAGTATCTTATTTCTCCATCCATTTTGAAGGAAAGTTTTGCAGGGTATGTCAGTCTGGGTTGGAAGTAGTTTTCCTTTAGGCTCTGAAATACTTCACTCCATGCTCTTCTTGATTTCATTGTTTGTGTTGAGAAGTCTGCCGTGATTCTGATAGGTTTTCCTTTATAGGTGATCTGTCTTTTCTCTCTAGCAGTTTTTAGTATTCTATTCTTATTTTGGATTTCTGGGATGGTGATTATTATGTGTCCGGGTGTAGTTTTATTTTGGTTATGGCTGTTTGGAGTTCTATATGCTTCACTTATGCAAATGTCAGTTTTTCTTCTCATGTTTGGGAAGTTTTCAGCTATTACTTCTATAAATATCCTCTTGATATCATTTGGGCTGTCCTCTTCTTTTTCATTTATCCCTATTAATCTTACATTATTCTTCTTTGCATCATCTTGCAGGTGTTGTATTGTTATTTCCTGATGTTTTGTTATTTTTAAAGGATCTTTCCTTTCCTGCTCACTGGCTGCAATCTTATCTTTGAGGTCTGAAATTCTATCTTCACTTTCATTGAGGCGGTTTTGGCAGCTTTCAATAGCATTTTTGATTTCCTGTAGATCTCTTTGAATCTGCTTTATGTATTCTGTTTGTTTCATGTAGTGTTCATTTAGGGATTCTATCTGTTTAGTTTGTTCCTCCTCTTTTTTAGCTGTGTTTTCACTAGATGCATTCACTATTTCTCTCACTGTTTTTATCAATTCTTCTTTTACCTGGGCAATTATTTCTGATTTGAATTTCTCCATAGCTTTCCCTATTTGCATATTTATTTCATTTGATATCATTTCAGACATTTCAGGTGTATGGCTTCTTTTTTCTTCTATGTACATGGCTTCTAAGCTTTCTTGGGGAGGGCTGGAGCTTTGAGCCTGCCTTTTGGTCTTTCCTTTTGTCATTTTTCTATGTTTCCTTGCTTTGAGCAGTGTTCCAAAGCTTCCTTGCATGTGTGGTGAATTACCTCTTCCACCCTCAGTTCCTGGAGCAGCGGTGGCTACCCCACAGGCTCTTGTCTATCTTGCAGGGTCCTAACTCCCCTCTGTGGACTCCTGGATCCCTAAGTTGTAAGGTGTATGCTGGGCGTGGTCAACCCAGAGCCCGTGGAATTTCGGGCAGGCCGGGCAGTGGTACTTTGTCCCAGGCAGGTCTCCAGGAGGTTCCCTGCAGGTGAAGGTAGGGCCTACAGATCCCAAACAGTCAGGCCACGATGCTGGTTTCCACAAAGTTTCCGGTCCCCAACAGGCCTGATCAAGATGCAGGTCCCCAGGAAGTTCCCTGTGGGTGAAGGGCAGGCCTACCGGTCCCAAACAGTCAGGCTGAGATGCCGGTCTCCACAAAGTTCCCAATCCAAACAGCGCAGGCCAATCTGTGGGTCTCTAGGAGGTTCCCAGTCCCAAACAGTCAGGCCGAGATGCTGGTCTTTGGGAGATTCCCTGCAGGTGAAGGGCGTCCTATGGGTCCCAAACAGACCTGGCCAAGATGCGGGTCTCAGGGAAGTTCCCTGCAGGTGAAGGGCGGGCCTACCGGTCCCAAACAGTCAGGCCGAGATGCCGGTCTCTGGGAGGAATTGGTTGATTTCTTGATGACAGCCATTCTTTCTGGAAGGAGATGATATCATTGTGTTTCTCCATTTGCATTTCTCGAATGACTAGTGATGTTGAATAGCTTTTCATGTATTTATTTGCAGTTTGTATTTCTTCATCTGAGAAGTGTGTATTTATCTCAGATGCTCCTTTTTGGATTGGTTCTTTGAATTTTGGGGGCTTGATATTTTTAATTCTTTATATGCTCTAAATAGAAGTCTTTTGTCTGACGGACAATTGACTAAAACTTTTTCTCAATTTGTGGATATTCTTTTCACTTTGTTGGTGATTTATTTTGAAGATCAAAAGTTTTTTTTTAACAAGATAAGATTCTAGATATTGATTCTATGAAGTATTTCCTATGCAGTTCGAACTCTCGCCTATCCCAATGTCTTCAAGATTTCTACCTACTTTGTCTTCCAGCAGATTTAATGTTTCTGTTTTTAATATTTAGATATTTGATCAATTTTACTTTAGTTTAGTGCATTATGAAGGATATGGGTCTAGTTTTATTCTTCTATATATAATGGATAGCGAGTTTTTTCAGCACCATTTATTAAAGATGCTGTATTTTTTATAGTAAATATGTTTGGCCCCTTTGTCAAAGATAAGTTGGCTGTGCTGTTTGTAGTTATGGATGTATTTTCTAATCTATTCCATTGACCTTCAGGTCTGCTTTTTGCCAGTACTATGCTAATTTTATCACAGTATTTTTGTAGTATAGTTTCAAGTTAGGGATTGATATTCTTCCTGCCTTGCTTTTGTTGTCCAAGGTTGTGTTTGATATTGTAGGTCTCTTCTGGTTCCAGATGATTTTCTCTAGAACCGTGAGGTATGTTGCTGGTATTTTCATTGGAATTGTATTAAATCTGTATAACAATTTTGTGAGTATGGCTATTTTCACAATGTTTGTTCTATCCATGAACAAATGATGTCTTCTCATTTTATGAAATAATTCATTTCTTTTTCAGAGTAGTTTAATTTTCAATGTATGGATCTTTTACTTGCTTTGTTAGATGGAGTCCTAATTACTTCATTTTTGTGGTGCTATTGTGAAGGTTGTGGTTTCCCTCATTTGTGTCTCAGTGAGTTTTTGTTTCTGTGCAGGAATGCTATTGAATTTTCAGTGTTGACTGTGTGTCCGTGAATTTGGTTATTAGATATAGAAGTCTTTCAGTGGAGTTTTTGAGGTCTTCTGTGTAGAGCAGCATGACATCTGCAAATAGTGATAATTTAACTTCCTTTCCTATTCTTATTCTTTTTAGTTCTCTCTCTTTTCTAATTGCTCTGGCTAATATTCCAGAGAGTAGGAGTGGTAGTAGTGGACATCCTTGTCTTGTTCCTGATTTTACAGTGAAAGTTTTCAGTTTTTGAGCATTTCATATGATGCTGGATGTTGGTTTGTCATAGATGGCTTTTGTCAGCTTGAAGAAAAGAACATCTATTCCAATTTTTGGTGAGGATTTTTATCATGAATGAGTGTTGGATTTGATCAAAAACTTTTTCTGCATCCCCTGAGATGATCATGTAATTTTTTGGTCTTTATCTCAATGTGATGTATTACATGTATTTATTTTCGTGTGGGGAAATATCTCCATATTCTTGGATAAATCCCATTTGGTAATGGTGTATAATCTTGATAATTCACTGCATTATGATTATTAGTATTTTACTGAGGATTTTTGCATCTGTATTCATTAGTGCAATTGGCCTGTAGTAGTCTTTTTTTGGTTGGGGTGTTTCTCTGGTTTTGGCATCAGAGTAATACTTGCTTTCAGATATGAGTTAGGGAGACTTACTTCCCTTTCCATTTCATTGAGGAATTTGAGGAGTGTTAGCATTAAATCTTGCAAAATTTCTTGTAGAATTCAACTGGGAATCCATCAGGATCTGAGCTTTTCTTTGTTGGTAAATTTCTAATTACATTTTCAATTTCATTAACTGAAATTGGGTTATTCAGAAGTTTTATGATTTTTGATCCAGTTTTGGTAATGTATACATTTCTAGGAATCTGTCCATTTTTTCTTTGTTATTGAACCTATGAGACTAAAGGTTTTTGAAATGACTACTGATCTTCTGTGTTTTCACAGGATCTGTAGTGATTTCACCAGTTTCATTATTTAATGCATAATTTGAGGGTTTTTTAACTTTTTGTGATAATTTTGTCTAGCGTTTTATTAATTTTGTTTATTCTTTTGAAGAACCAACTCTTTGACTCATCAATCCTTTGTATTACTTTCTTAGTCTCAATTATGTTAATTTCTACTCTGATATTTATCATTTCCTCTCATCTTTGGGCTTTGCTCTTGACTTGCTCTTCTTTTTCTAGATGTTTAAGGTGGAGCATCATATTGTTTGTTTGCGTTCACTGTGTTTTCCTGATGTGATAATTCACTGCAACAAATTTCCCTTTGAAGCCTAATCTCACTGCATCTCACAGGTTCTCATAATTTGTATTTGCATTTTCCTTTGTATGCAAATATTGTTTAATTCATTAAAATTTACTCTGTGACCCATTCGTTATTCAGGAGAGTAATATTTAATTTCCATATGCTTATGGAGTTTTTGTGAGTTATTTTATCATTATCAGTATTTTATCATGGCACTATGGTCAGATAATACTCATTTGATAACTTGGATTTTTTTTGCATTTTCATAAACATGTTCAGTGGGCTAGCATGTGATCTATTTTAGAGAATGCTCCATGTGCATCTGAGAAGAATGTCTATTCTGATGTATTTGGGTATAATACTGTACCTATTTGTTCACAAGTTGGATTGAATTCTGTTATTTCTTTGCTGATTCCTGTCTAGTTGATCTCTCTGTGACAATGGGATGTTAAGGTCTCCTGTTATAATGGTGTTATTAGTTATTTGATTTTACATGTGTTTTAATATTTGTCTTATATAGCTGGGTGCTCTTGTATTTGATGAATATATATTTAAGGTTAATTATTACTCTTGAAGTTTTCCTCTAACTACTGGGTAGTAATATTCTTTATCTCTTTGATCATTCTTTGTTTGAAGTTCACATTGTCTACAAACAGAATAGCTACCGCTGTTTTTATCTGTGTTCCTATTGCATGGAGTATTTTTTTCCATACTTTTAGTTTCAGTCTATGTATTTCCTTTTGGTTTAGATGAGTTTCTTGTATACAGCATTTCATTGGATTTTGTTTTTTGATCCACTCTGTCAGTGTGTTTCTTTTATTCTGTGAATTGAGGTCATTTTTATTAGTGGTTGTAACTGATATTTATTGGCTTATTTCTGTCATGCTGTCTCTCTGCTATTGATTCATTATTCTTCCTCTCTGCTTAATTGTTTGCCCTGCTTGGTGGCTTCTTTCTGTTGTTGTTTTTGAAACTGCCATTTTTATCTCTATCTAGAATATCTTTCAGTACTCTTTGTAAGGTTGGTTTGTCTGTCATGAAGCTCTTCAGTTGTTCTTTGTTGTGCAAACATGTTATTTCTCCATCAATTTTGAAAGATAGTTTTGATGGGCACATCAACGTGGATTGGAAATTGTTTTCTTTTAGGATTTGAAATATTTCACTCTGTGCTCAAAAAGACTTAATTGTTTGTGTAAAGAAATCTGCTGTGATTCTGACGGACTTTCCTTTTGATCCGTTTCTTTTCTCTAATAGCTTTCAATATTCTGTTCTTATGCTGAATTTCTGGGATCTTGATTATTATACATCTGGGTGTAGATTTATTTTGGTTATACCTAATTGGAGTTCTGTATGACTCACCTATCTGAATGTCAGTTTATTTTTCCCATCGTTGGAAAATTTTCTGCCATTACTTCTTTTTTATTTAAGATTAAGAAGACACAGAAAAGAAAAACAAAAACAAATCCAGATAAACAATCTACCATTATTTCTGTAAATGGTTTTCTTATATAATTTGTGTTAACTTCTTTTTTATTTACACCTACAAGTTAATATTATTTTTGTTTGAATCATGTTGTAACTGTTGAAATTGTTGTTTTCTGGTTGCTTTTTATTTTTAAAGATCTATCCTTTCCTGATCAGTAGCTGCAATGTTGTCTTCAAAGCCTGGAAGCCTATCTTCATATTTGTTCAAGTAGTTTTGCATGCTTTCAATGGAATTTTTGATTTCTTGGATATCTCTTTGAATCTGTTTTTTGCATTCTATTTGTTTCCTATATCGTTCATTCTAGGTTTCCATCATTTTCCAATGTGCCTCTATTTTTTTATCTATGTCTTATTTAGATATGCTCAGCATTTCTTTCATTATGTTTATCATTTCTCATTTTACTTGGGAGATTATTTTTGATTTGATTTCCTTTAGAGTTTCATGGAGTTGTTTCTTTACTTCAGTTGCTATCATTTCAGCAATTTTAGGGGACTTTCACATTTTTCTTTGTCCTTGTCTCCTGCACTTGATTGGAAATGGTTGAAGAGTTGAGATTGTATTTTGCTCCTTTATTTTGTTATTTTCCTGTATTCCTCAAGAGCACCCAGATGCAATGCTCCAGTTTCTTCCTGTGTTGGTTTGGCTGACTTTCCAGGAGGGGGCCACCCTGGCTTGGTTGGCATTGCTGAACGGGCCTTTCCTGAGCACTGCATGACTCACTGAGGCTCCTTGGCTGGCTAGGGTTGCTGGACTGGACTTTCCCAGGCCCTGAATGGTACAATGAGGCTCCCTGTCTGGGTGGACTCAATCACCACTTTATGATTCCTTCACAAATTCATAACTGTGTAAATGAAGATGTATGAAGATGGTAATTTATACCTTACACATCCTTATTAGTGCATATGTGAACAGTTTAAAGATGCTACAGGGCCAGGGTTATATATAGCTCAGCATCACAGTAATCTTTCTTTATCAGATTGTAGAAATTTCAGTCAATTACTTGTTGAGTAATTTAATAAGAGAGAACTTTGAATCATTCCATTGGTACTTTGCATGCATGACTATGATCATAGAATTTCTCTTCTTTTTTATAGTCATACAGCACAGGATATATTGTCATACAGCATGGGTAGATGTTCAAAGATTTAAAGAATCTCTTCACCTGAAAAGTTTTATAATATTTGTATTGTTAAACCAAGTAAAATCACACTGAAATTAAATGGACCTCAATTATTTACTATTGACAATGAATAATAAGTAAGAGGAAGTGAAAAGAATAATGAAAATCCCTGTTTAGAGAAGGTAAATATAAGCAGTATCAGGGCAAATGGGCTATAAGTGTCACAGAGAAAAGGCAACTCCATCCCAGGAAGAATAAGTGTTAGTAATGGCCCAGTAGTTATACTGCTTAACAGAAAGTATAGTGTATGCCATTTTTCCCAGTGCAGAGATTATAATAAAAAGACTATTGTAAATGTGTGTTGGAAAACAAAGGCAGATATTGAATAAATCAGGGAAAAATAATAATGGAAGCAGATAACATAATACTTGGTTCCTGGGTTAGAGTCACCAAAGGTAATACAATTAGCATTGAAAATTCATTCCAAAAGGCACTAAAATTTAAAGAATTTTCTCACATAAAATCATGTGTTACTTTATCTTTTCACATGTTCAGTTTTAACAAGTTGCTTGAATTCATAATACTGAGAACTTCACCTCAGCTCTCATTCCTCTAGATGTGTCATTTCATATGTAGCATTTCCTTTATGAGCACAGATTTATATGATAGGAGAAAAATATACTAAAATTTTGCACAGAAAACAAGGTTGAAGGAACTCATTGTAGACTTTATACTTTAATCCAGCATAGATGAATAATTAATACTTTCAAGAAGTTTCCAATCACTAAAAATTAATGAGCTTATATAGGATCTCTTTCCATTGTGGAATAATTTATACATAAAGTACAAAAGAAAGAAAATTATAAAATATACAAAAATTATTAAGAAACAACATGTAAGTAAATTGTTTTAGAAAGACATGATCCCAGGAGGAGTATAAAATATATTTGACAAATGAAAATGCAAACACAATGTATTACAAATCTTGAGGAATTTTTGATGCCATTATTTTATAGCCATTAATACTTTTGCACCTCAGAAGAAATTAAAAAATCAATGATACATTCTTCCATGTAAAGTATCTAGAGAAAAGAAAGTTATTACAATGTATGTAAAAATGAAATAACAATGCTAAAGAATGTATGAATTTAAAAAAATCTATCTATCTGTATAAAGATACAATAAAGTGTTTATACACCAAAATGTGTAAATATACATAGAGAAAAATACAGATGTAACAGTGCAATATAATGATAGCCAAAGGGTTTTTTAAAATACATTTTATTTAAAGAGAAAAAAAAACCAACCAAACAAAACAGAAAAAAGGGTAGCAAGAATACAGAATTCCAAAGAGAAAAAGAGAAAGAAACAAATTAAAAACCAAAACAAAACAAAACACTAAGTAATCACTACTTGATATGTTACATACTGTCATCTTGTAAATAGTTGTTCAAGTTACAAAATTAAAGCATTCAAAGTAGACATTCAAACAGTGAGACTGTTTACAGTTCTGCTCAACAATCTAGCAAAAACCATAATATAGTCATCTATTTTACACACTTAAACATACATGCAGTTATATCCTTTGGAACACTTTCTTTTCCTCTCTTTTTTTACAGTAGCAATTATGTATTTTGGGTTTTATTACTCGTACAGTTCTTATTACTTTTTACACTAGAGACACAATGTGATATTTATAAATATGATTATTATTTATTCCACTAATGAGGATAGTTTCACGTTCTCTCCATTTCCCTATGAAGGCCTCAATATTATCCTTCTTCATATCTGAGTAATATTCCATGCCCAAAGGGTTTTAACAGGATCTAGCTCATAAGTAAAGTAACATTATTTAGTGTTGTCTGTAAATCTTGTCTACAATCCACACACTGAATTACATATAATTTAAATATTACAAATAGTTCACATACTTTTTTTAATCTATTGCCAGTATTCCTTATGTAAAATTTATTGTTATACTGTAATATTTGTTTTCATTTTTGTAAGATTATAAATCATTCATTTTTCTAAATTTGTATGAATACTTAGAAATTATTGTTATTTATCCACAGTAGGTGCTATTTCTGTTAGTTTTCTCCATGTTTATCACCTGGTAGGAAAGAGTTGTTATGAAAATTAAATTTGTGTGTGTCAACTTTATCATTTTATCACCTATTGTTAAGACTTGTTTCTAGTTGTACACCAAAACCTAATGTGCTCATAGGTGGGGCCATTTGGAGGTGGCTGATGTACAGTGTGTGAATGTCGATTGATACTGTGATACTTGGCTGAATGGTGTGTGTGTATTAGTCCCTTAATTGGTTTAATATAGTTCTTGGTATTGACAATGGAAGCCCAACCCTGGGTGTGGGTGACATCAATTAATAGGCTTACAGCCTGCATGAAATGTAAAATTACAGTGGGAAGACAGGCTACTGCTTGCTGCTACTGTGGCTTGATGGTTCCTGTCTGCTTTGCCATAAACTGTTTTACTCTGCAATTCCTCTCTGCCATTGCACCTTGCTTATGCCAGCTGGTTATGAACAAAAACCTCTACAAACTGTGAGCTAAATAAATCTTTCTTCTTTTGACTTGTGGACCTTGCCTATTTTGTTCCAATATTGAGAAAAGTAGCTAAGATTCCTATTTATGTTGTTCCCAAATTATAAAATATAGTATTTGTTTAGTGGTACTGGGGATAGGTCTCATGACCTTTCACTTGCCAGGCAGCCACTTATGCCACTGAATTAAATCCCAGGCTCCAATGTATACATTTTTGCTGGGGTTTTACTGCCTAAAATTAAGAAAGTCATAGATCACATTGTCATTTTCTTGTTAACAAAGCCTTCTGAGTTCTAAGTCATTAATATCATATTATCAGTAACTTTAATATTAGACCCAGGGTAATTATAATAAAATTGAAAACATCAATACACTAACATAACAAATTACTCCTCTCTTTGCTCAGCTTGACCCCCTCTGTGTGGGGTATCTTCCTATAACATTATGTTGGTAACAGTATTATTCTTGCTTTTATATCAATATCAAATTTATTTTCCTTGAAACATAACCACATTTTAGGCTTATTCTCAGTTTCAAAAAGTGTATTGCACAGATTTTGCTATTTTTAAAAAATGTAATTCTCTTAGCACTTACTGTTTCTGAAACTCAGTGGTGGTCAGTAAATCTCCATGGTACAAAACTTGACTCTTAGATTTCCTTTGTTGTGGAGTTGCTTTTGTTGGAAAATAATCACTTCCTTCTGAGACCACATGTAGAATTTAAAAAAAAAAATTCTGTTCACTGTTGTTCTGACAGATGTTAACCCAGGATCTCAGATTTATACCTACACTGACTGTTAAAGAAAATGGTACAAAATCATAGCAATAATTAACTTATGACATCACACATTTCTAAGAGCTCAAGCTACTGGATATTAAACAAGAAATGTTGGCTTTTACCTATCTGTTAAAGGCTCCTGAAGCCATGCAATATTTACTAAGAGAGGTAATGTACATCATGGCTAGGGACTGCCTGCTTAGAGTGTTTTGAGAGAAGGTATATGATAGCAATTTCTGTATCAAACAGTGCACAATATGGTTGTTTTAGCCTGTGTCAGGATCACAGAGAGAAGGAGGGAAAGACCAGTGAGGGCAGTCATCTCTGCAAAAAGCAGAACTGGTATTCAGAGAAATCCTACATTTTCTTATTTTTTAAAAAAAGCAATTACTGTTCTGTATTTTTTGGGTTATTCCTAAAGGATTCTGACAATACAAACCACAATGGACAATCATAAAATGAAAATTAAAGAAAAGATAATAAGATCAGTTGTTTAGAGTCTTTTTCAATTAAATTTACTCCATCCATAAAAATCAAATCTTATGTATTAATGATGATCCATACTACACTTTATTTTTGGGCTCCATATTCTGTCCCATTGTTTAGAGTGTCTGTTTTTACTAAAATTCCATATTGTGTTTAATACTAACCTGCAGTATATTTAAAATTACAAATCTAACACTACCATCTTTGATTATCTATTGAATGTATGCTTTAACTATTTGGAGTGTGTTGCAATTTCATACTAAATTTAGAAATTTTTTTCCTATTTTTTATTTTAAAGAGAATAAAACAAAACAAAACAAAACAAAACAAAACAAGATAAAAAGAGCAAAACAGAGCAAAGCAAAACAGAACAATGCAAGGAACAAAGGACTTAAAAACAACAAGAAATCAATAGTGGTTACCATAATATCTCTTGTTTTCTTTGAAATAGTTTTCCATACCTTTGTTTTGATTGGTTTTATACTATTTTTGTCTATTTGTTTGGAAAAGGCCATTGAGACTTTGAAAGAAGATATTTATATCTGTGAATTAAAATGAGTAGTATACAAAATTTAACTATGAATAATTCAAACTCATGAACATGAGATGCTTATTTTCTATGTCTTGTATAATTTTTCAGCAGTGTTTGAATATTGAATATAAAAGAGCTTTCAGCTCATAAGTTGAATATTTTTCTTATCAATGTTATTCATTTGCTGCATAATACAGGGGTTGTTTTCTTGTTTTCCTTTGCACATAGTTTATTACTGAAATGCAGTAATGCCATCAGCTTGTGTTCTCTCATTTTCTGTCCTGGAATGTTATCAAATTCATCTAATAGTTTAATGTATATTACAGATTTTGGGGGGATTCCACATGTAGGATAATGAGATAGGAAAATAGGGCTAAAATTATTTATTTCTTTCTAGCTCAGATGCTTTTGTAAAATTTTCTTTTTCCAATCTCTGATTGCACCTCCTAGTACAAGTGGATTTTGATAACTGAATATAGTGACAATAGGACTGGCTTTTGTATCAGGTTGCAAGGATAAGGGGTTTGCCCCACAGACAATGTTAACCAGAATTTTTGCATTTTTTATATATCTTCTATGAGGATGCAAAAATATTAATTTGTGTCCAAATTGTTTTCAGTTCTTATACAAAAGCATACAGAATCTTGTCAAATGCTTTTCCTGCATCTCTCGAGCTGAGCATGTGTAAGTTTTACATTTCACTCTGCTGATGTGATGTATTTCATTGATTGATGACCCATGTGAAGAAACACTTGACTCACATGATAAATCCCACATGGTATTTTACCATTAGACCTTACTGCAGCTTGAAAAAGGAATGCAACATAGATTAACAAGCTAAACATAGCACTTGCAAATGTAAAAATCCCAAAAGTAAATATTGTGAGATATTTTCTTGATGTTAATATTGTCCCTGAGTTTTTAGATTTTAAAGCTAAGGCTAATATAGTATTTGGCACCTGAGGAGTGGGGCTGTTGCTGTGACCATACCTGACTATTCAAGAGCCTTTGGGAATAGCTTGTGGGAAGAGTTTGGAAAGGTTCATAAATGTTGCCTGAAAGAGTGATGCTGTTCTGCATGGTAGATTCTGATCAGAGTTCAGAAGACCAGAACACTGATAGAAAGCCTGCTGGTAAAGACCAGGCTCAGGAGGTTACTGCTGGGAAGATGGACTGCATTAGTTGTTGGACTCCAGATGATGTGTGTTATGGCTTGGTCGAAAGTTTGTCTGCATTTTGTTCATGTGCAGAGACTTTGCCTGAGACTGAGATTAAGGGTAGTGGAGTGATAAATCTGGCAAAAGAAATTTCAAGGTAGTGTAATTTTGAGGCACTGGCATGGCTATTGTTGGGGGCTTTTAGCCTGGTTTGTGTGGTGAATCAAGAACAAAGATCCCAGCAGGGTGATTTAAAACATTGAGTTTTGTCAGAAAAGGAAGCTCCAGGAAAGCTGTGGACTGTAAAGGTAGAGCTGAGAACTTGATGGCTGAGAAGGAACAGAGAAATGAAAAAGATGGCCTGGGAGCATCCTGGGATGCAGCGGACCTCTACCCTTTGCAACCTCAAAACTGCAAAAGTGAAAGAATGCTTGCGGGAGAAAGCTGAAGAGTATTATGTTCCAGAGTGCTGGTGGCAGCTAGAGGGGGTCCAAATTTGGTGGCTGCACCAGATTCCAGAATGGCAATGGCATGGCAAAGCTGTTCCTCATTATCAGGTTCAGAGTGTGCAGCAACCCAGACACTCAACCCCTACAGCCAAGAAGACAGAGCAAAGCCTGGTTACTATTCCAGCTGGCCATGGACCTTGGCAACATCCATGTGGTGCTGGTTTTAGGCTCATGGAGAATTCACATGTTCTGAGGTTAAGGCAGCTTCTACTCTGATTTCAGAGGGTCTGGGAGGCCGGGCATTACGCCCCTGAAAGGGCACAATGTGAAGCTATGAGTGTGAAGCCAAAGGTATAATGGTGAACTCAAAGTGTAAAAAAGCCAGGAACACGGATCACCTAAGGAAACCTGCCAAGACTGAACAGAATGGACCTAAGACAGAAACCCTGAGAGCTAAAGCCACCAGAAAAGCCATGAGAGTGGAATCACCCAAGCCCTTTGGAGTTCAGAATTTGCCAAAAACTGTTTCAGATGCTGGACATGCAACTACAAGACTTAATGTTTGCATGCTGGATTTTAGACTTGATTTGGTTCCACTGCTTTGTAGTTCCCTGTTTCTACCTTTTGAAATAGGAATGTTTAGATTGTGCCATTTGCATGTAGGGAGTGTTTAACTTTGTTTTCATTTGTGCAGGGACTTGCAGCTAAGAGTTTGACTTACATCCAGGAGACTTGGGACTTTGACATTTTAGCACTGTTGAAACTGTTAGAACTTTGGCAACTCTTGAAGGTGGATTAAATATCTTTTGTATAAATGATGTGCATGAGTCTTTAGGAGGGCAGGTGTGCAATGTTATGGTTTGTGTTTGAATGTCCCTCACTCAAGCCTTATGCAATCATGGGCATGGCTGAATTTAGCTTTTGTGATTGGTTCATTGTCTAGGTCTGGGATTGGTGATGTGATTGCTGCACCTGCCCAGGGTTGGAGCTGATATACAGATATACAATGTATGGGAGGCAAGGAAGTATACTTTCCCCTGTTTTGCCATTTCACTCTTGCTGTTTGATGCCACCATGAATGACTACCCTTCAGCCATAGTACGCTGTACTGGAACAAGTTGAATATGGACTGAAACCTCCAAAACTGTAAGATAAATAAACCTTTCCTTGCTTCTTTGGAAACAGGTATTTTGTCTCAACAACAGAAAAGTAACCAAAACATAGAGCCTTAATGAAAAATCTACATAGATATCTCCCACAGTCAAATGACAAAAAAGATTCACTTTAAAAATATCAAAGTGCTAAAATAATATTTTTGTAACATATGAATACTCATAGCCAAGAAGAATTAAAAATAGTTTCAAAAAGGTGAAACAGTAGGAAAATGAAAATCAAAACCCCAAAAATCTATCATATGACTACCGTTATTCTGCATAGCTTCACAAATCAAGGTTGGACAAATCCTGAGAACCATGCAAAGAAAAAAAGAATACCTGTGTTAAACCGGGTGTGGTGGCACACACCTGTAATTCCAGCACTTGGAGGGCTGGGGCAGGAGAATCAAGATGAGTTTGAGACCAGCCTAGGCTGCAAAGTGAGCTGAAAACCAGCCCACATGGCATAGTGAGACACTGTCTCAAAAGAACAACAAACAAAACCTGTGTTATGTAAAGAGAGTGTAGCCTTGTGCAATCATCATGAAACACAGGGTAAAAATTACAATAGGAAATTAAAAATAAAACTATTACATTGTTCAACTATTACTCCTCTCTATTAACCATAAAGAAGTCAGCACCTCATGTAGCTATCATTATTCCAATATCCAATGCAGTGCTGTGAACAAAATGTAACATATATGAGGAACATAAACATCCATCATAGAGAGACTAATAAAAATATTTTCACATATACATCATGGAATACAATTCAACAACAAAAAAAGAAGTAAAACTCCTATTTGGGATGACTGGGATGAAGTTGGTAAATATTTTGCTAAGTGAAGTACAGTACACATAGAAAAATACCGTGTGACTGCATGTAAATATGATTATCAAATAAATAAAATCATATAGATGGAAACCAGAATGATGGTTTCAAAAGACATACAGTTCAGATTTTGAGTAAGGTGTCACAAAGGTGAAAGTTTGTGGGATAAATACTCTAGAAACCTGATATAAGCATAGGATCCAGGAATATGGTACTGTACAATGGAAATTTCCCAGAAGACTTGACCTAAGATGTTCTTATGTAAAGGAAAAGAAACTATGTGGGATGCAGCATATGCTAATTTGTTAAACAGTACTGGTAAATTCATAACATACATGCAAATAATTGCTTTGTTATCAATTATAAATTTTTGTGCTATAAGGCATTCAACTCTGGATCTTCACACTGAACTACATTTACATCACTTTGAAAAGTTCTTTTTTTAATTTTAAGGTAGGCTTTTCTTGAATTGTTAAATTGCATAGATTGGGTTCACACTTGAGATCCTCTTGCCTCAGCCTCCTAGACAGGTGGCAGGTATATGGTCACCAAAACTGCTTAAAACATCATGTAGTATGCCTTAAAGAATTAAAGTAACAACAATGAAAGATTTCCCCAAAAATTTGTATGATTCATTAGTCCTGAAATATTCTCTTCAGGGACAGACCACAGTCTTGCAATGCTGACAAAATTCTGGATATATTTCTGATTTATTTATGAAGGATACATAACCACATCAGTTTCTCTAGCCATCCTAAAAAGAATTGATATCAGGGGGAGAGTATGAACCACAGAAAAGTCAACATCAAGAAAACAATGGCAAGTACTTTGCAGAGAAGACTTCAGCTCCTCTTTATTACATAGATAAAGATATCCTGGATCACGTGCAATTACAAAAAAAGACTGAGAAAAGCACATAAAGACATTTTCTCAAGCCACTTGAGAGGGCGAGACAGTCCACATAACAGCCTTGGTCTTATGCAGATGTGGAGAGGTCAACCTCATTTCATCATAAGCTCAACCTCTATTTTGGGGAATTAAGACAGACAGTGGATCAGTACATGGTATTTCAAATGACTAGGTTCCTGTGTCTCCTCATATTTTAAGATCTCTCTAGGTTTCTCATTTCTTTCTCTTATATAAAATTTAAACCCAATCCTTGAGCTTCTCATCTAGTGTCCAAGCTAAACTCATGTTTGTGACTCCCAAGAAATAGAAATTTCCACACAGATGAATAACATGAAATAACTGTTTAAAGGCTTAATCTTCGTCTCTTCAATACACATAAAATGCATCTGTGAAGTGGCAGAGATCATTCCTTGCCATCTAGATGAGAAACAGTTACTCAGGGCAAGTTTTATATTTCATGGCAGTAATAAAAAAATCAGCAAAGCACAGTGAGGATGAGCTCAAACAGCGTGAGGACGAACTTCAGGAGCACAGGAAATGCCGTTGTGAGTCATGAGGGAGAGAAAAATTAGAGAGCTGTGAAGAGGTGATTACAGCCACGGGCACACTGCTAGACATGCTTTACTTGTGGACAAACTGCAGTAGTGAATATTCCATTCCTTCCCATACATGTCACCTCTCTATGACAGTACTTTGCAGTGTGCAGTCCCACCCTCTTAAAATATCAGACCAGTGAAGTGACCTGTTATCTACTTTGTTTCCTGTTATAACTAAGATCACAGAAGACAGTTCCAAAGCCAGCTTTACTAAGGTTTCTGAATCTGAGACTGTGGTGGACTCCATTTATGTCTCATAGTAATGAATCCTCATCATGGGGCTGTGTGTCCCCTTGAGTCGGGGTAAAACATCCTGACACTGACAAACAGCTGGATTTTCGAAATCACTATTTGGAATGAAGTAGAACCTTGAATTTTCTTTTTACTTTTTCTTTCATTTCATATATTCATTAAATATATTGCTAAGTGCCATTTGTTTTATCCCAAATAGCAGTTTTATTTAGGTTCATATGATGTGCTCCCAAATTAAAACTTCACTGCATAAATAAATTTATTTGGCCATTTTTATATGCAAGTCTTAAAGTTCCTTTGTATATGGATAAATACCAAGAGATTGCATATCTCGACCTGGAAATACTTACAGATATGATATCTGCAGGGAGCATCCCAGTCGTTCCAAAAAGGTCAAGTAAATATATACCATGCATTATTGTGAATACAAGCGCAGATGGAAAGCTCACAAATTTTATTGCTACAAATGCCCAAATCTGCAAATGAAAAAGCAAACTGAGTCCTTATCCATGCATTCTGGTGATTGGTACATGGAAGCACAAATATGGATGAGCATACAGTCTCTTAAAATACAAAGAAAATTTAAAGCTGTAAAAATAAAGGCAAAGGCTTCTATATACTGAATGTATATTTACACTTGTGTTTCATAAACAAATGGTCTGCAGATGGTGCGAAGAAATCATTTTGGGATTTCAAAGCAGAATGAAACCTGAGAAGCATTGTGTTCTTCATTTAAAGTATTGAGTGTGATGCATGTCTTATCTGTTTTAGATTTTTAAACTATAGAGAAACTCACCACTTTATCATTCTGAGTATTTGGAGCTACAATGGTCAGAACTCCTGATGTAATGTACTGCAGAAAGATAAAGGTCAATTAGTTTGTCTGGAAATACATTATCTTTACTCACTTTTGCTAAGACCAGTGTTTCCCAATGTTCCTCCCCACACTCTGTGCTCATAAGCAATGTGTGAAAGCATTCCTTAGCATTACATTCATGTTTACAGTAGTAGAAGAAAAAGTATTATTGGTATTGACTTACAATTAGTGGCACTGAAATACATACGTAGGGCAATACAGGGTGAAATTGTATTGTAGAAAGTTGATATCGCGGTGAATTGGAAATAACTATTGCCCACACGCCGGTCAGTGCCATACCACACATAATTTGGAGCACCTGGAGAAGAAAGTGTCTCTCACGTAAGAAGAATACGTGCAAATCTTAGATGAATTTATTTCACTAAATGAGGTTCTGGTAATTAAGGGTCCCCTTAGAAGAGAAAATCTCTGAAGATTACTGTCTAAATTAATCTTCTGAATTTCCAAAATTACAGTGTTGGCAAGTTTTATAAATCACACAAACACACACTTATGCATGCATATTATTTCTTACTCCATAATTAAATAGAGGCAGTAGACCATCATGGATGTGTTTCCATGATCACACCAAACTATTAGGTCATCTGTAACCTTACCAAGAACACATTTGGTGCAACAGAAATTTATCTTATAAAGAGGGTCTTTCAAAATGCTCACCCCTACATCACACTGCTGCTTATTGATGGTGTCCTGCATGGGATGCATCTCAGATGGACTGTTGGGGTCTACGTCTTGCATGTCCACAGTGATGTCACTCATAATATCGCTTTGAAGAACCTGTGATCCTATTGATGAATGAAGATGTTCTGTTTTGGAAAATCAGATCAAAGGATGAGTCTCTGATTTCATACAATGTTTCCATGAATGACAATATCAAAGCAAATGTTCATACTCTGGCTGCATACTGGTTTCAATAATGATTGGAGAAATTTTTATGTATAATAAGTATCCAGGATTGTCTCTTGCCCATTTAACAATAGTATATCATTTATTATACTTTCAAAAAGGACATACAAGAACCTTCTTATTATTCCAATATGAAACTAGTGAATCTAGCCTGAATTCAAGAGCCCTGTAAATACAATGTCCTGAAATATTCAGGATGGAGCTGAATATGAAAAACAGCATTCACTGATCCTAGTATTCATGTACCAGGGAGATGTGAGGTGAAATAACATTAGCTTTCAGACATTAGAACTCTTTGATTCACCCTCACATTTAAGTAAGTTCTTCCACTGTTATTTCTGTTTTGTTCAGGGCTCAGGCATCTTGGAAAGTTGAAGAGATGACAGCGTCCTCCTCAGTCAGCCGCCATGTGACCTGCAGGCTCCCACACTCTGGTTTCTCCTGCTCACTCTGACTCCTCAGCACACGTGCTGTGCACAGCCACATAAACTCCTGAGCAGCCATCTGTGCATGGGTGGGGTCCCCTCCGGCCCCTCCCCCACCCCACCCCCACCCCCCGATCCCAGAGCCTGCTCTTCTGCTAATTCCAGAGCAGAAACGCAACGCGCAAGCTTCATGGACTGGAGATCGTTTCAGTCTCCATCGGTAATGAGTCTTCTCTCTCTCTCTCTCTCTCTCTCTCTCTCTCTCTCTCTCTCTCTCATTCATTATTATTATTTTTGTTATTGTTTTAGTACCAAAAATAGAACTCTGAACCTTCTGCTTAACAGGCAGGTGCTGCTCTGCAGAGCTATGTATCCGGAAGTCTTCTGTATTTAAAGACATGGACCTTCATGTATAAACCTGAGTTAATGTTAGATTTTCTAACCATATGGTGATGGAGAGAGTTTCCATGTCACTTTCAGTTCTTTTTTTACCTCAACGCCAAAAATTAGATATATTGTTGCTCATACCTCGTCTTTGCTTCATTTCAAAGTTCATTATAAAGAGTTTCCAGATGGTTGCCATAGAGTTACAATGCAGCTTAGTAGGAAAAAAGACAGACATAAAATTGGTAATATTTCCATACATACACTAAGTATTAATCTTCTTTTAGAGAAATTCATGCTTCTTATTCTGAGTTAAGTGATCAGAATAGAAAATATCATTTTTGTTTTTGTCAATCAACATAATAAATTCAGGAAGAAAAGTCACGCACATATATGACTTGGAATTTATATTATGAAATTAACTGCATGCAAATCTAGAAAAATGGAAGCATTTGCTTTCAAAGACTCCTTCAGACAGAATCACCCTGTATGTTTTTTTCGTGTCCTCATCACTGGCAGTCACCTACTCTGTGCTCCCATCCCCTACATTCCCAATTTTCTCTCCTGAAGCGCATAGGTGCTATTACTTTTTAAAATGTAGCTTTGTTGCACATGTTTCTATAACATTACAATTACCTTAAAACAAATGTTCTTACACACAGTCCCTTTCCTTTTGATAAGTGAAGACTAAAAAACTCACAAACTTTGTGTTATTTTCTGTCTTCATCCCATGTTGCAATTTCTCATCTTTAATTCCTAGCCAAAGCAAAAATATCATCACTTCCCAGAATAATTTTGACTCATTATTTATGAAGATAAAATTTGATATTTCAAAATTTTGTTTCATTGAATTCTGATTTCAAAGCATTCTTATCCCAACTCCTAATCTTCTCACTGACAAGAACTTCCTGTTAACAATAATAAAGTTGTGAAAATATAATTCCAGAGCATAGTCATTGTACTCTTTGATCAAAATTCCAGCTGTGAGAGAAAAATGGAAACTAAACGTGTGATAAAACGGATGTAGAGTATGAAGGACACTTGCTAACAGACGTGGGGACCACTGAAAAGGTACTTTGAGTTTTTGCACATTCAGGACAGAATAAGATACTTAGGCAGAGCTTTTTTAAAATAACTTTTGGGAGTATTAATGTGATACAAGTTGGTATCTTTTGTTAGTTACATTGTATAGTAGATGTAATAAGAGTAAAATTAATACATGATAATTAGGTTCTTTCTTGAGCCTACACATAACATGTTTTAATCATGTTTATTTGTCCATCTTCACCTTGCCTTTCCTTCTCCCCAAATTCCAGATATAATTTCAATTCCTGAGAAGTTTACATTCTAATTTCCTATCTGCTATATTTTATACAGTACATTTTATACAGCTTTACCATTTTTCATTATTATAAAATTTAGTCTTAAACTGGAAAGTCAGGTAAATTAAAATGATACAATACCCAGAAACAATGATGACTTTCTCAAATAACAATACCTAGATTTTTTATGACACTAATCTAGTCACAAGATTTCTTAACAGTTAATGACTCCAGAATATGTTGTAAAAGCGTAAATGTTTGTCATGGAAGAATATGGACACTTGTAATGTAACAAAATGCAATGAATATGAACAACAGGAGAGATACATACCTCAATCTTAACTATGCATCTGTCCAGGACCAGGGAACTTCATTGCACTGTTGCCCACTTAAGACTGTCTGAAGGAGCTACCAAAAGACAGCATCTCAGCTGGTACTCATCTGGACCCCATATACACTATGGGAAGTGGATCTTCAATGCAAATTACTTTTACATTGTAAGAGAAGTCTACAGCTGTTTAAGGAGATAAGGACACTTTACCTAATATGTGATACCTTCTCAGCCCAGAATTCTTACACATGGGTTTCTATGATGTAGAAAGGCCCATCCCACTGGCAGAAATAATTTTTTTAATCTCTACTTCTCAGATGGCCACATTTTTTAAAAAGTTGCCAAACACTTACATACAAATTTCTTTCTTTAAGGAAAAATTTCATTTCTTGTTTTCATAGTGACATGGACCAGTCTAAAAGGCACATGGATTGCATTGATAGACTTATTTTGAATGACAGATTCCAGCTTCATTAGTTCACAGCAAAGCCTCATTTAAAGAGAATAAATTGTATTATTCTTATAAATGGAAGGGATGTCTGTATTCTTTCTTCTTTCATTCTAATTTGTGTATTTTCTCTCTATGATAACTAGTTTTCAATGTTTTTACCCTTTTCTTGCCAAGTTCTTCTACTTGAAGAACGATTGCATAAAAGCAATGTGTAGTATTTCTGAAGTCATCCAGGAAATATTGAGCACCGAAGTGATCTGTTATTTGCTTTTTTATATCTAAAAGTCTAACATCTAAAGCCATAAACTAGGTCTGGGGATTTAGCTCAGTGGCATAAGTGCCCTCCTGGCAAGCACAAGGTCATGAGTTCAATCCTTGGTACAAAAAAACAAAACAAAACATCATGCAACCAAAAATCTTAAGATTAAAAATCACAAATGAGTCTTAGGGGCTCTTCAATTGTTATTGAATTAAGTTCTAGCCTGCAAAGGAATAGAAACATGTTTTCCCCACTGTGAATTTTCTACAATACTTATCCAGGGTTGGCATGGTAAAAATGACTGTAAGTGCTTTTAATTATCATTCTATGAGTCATAATAATTTTATAAAGGGCTTTTTCACAGGGATAAATAATGTAGTATTATTGAATCATGGTCTTTCTCTATTCCTGTACTAACAAATAGTGACATTGTCTATCCATTTCCTACTTTAAATCTATCAAAGGGAGTAATCTGCCCTTTTCAAGTTGCATAATGTTTACTTTCTTATTATTTAATGTACAGGTTGCCTATGAAAGAACCTGGGGTTTTGTCAGTTTGTCCTTTGTATGTATCATCATGAAGGTTGTGTTTTTCTTCTTTCTTCCATTAATACACAGCCTAGAAAGATTTTCTTTGTTTTTCTTTTTAGATTTTCAAAGAGTAAAATACTGGGTTCCATCTTACAAAATTTATAGATATGTCTTATTGCTGTGTATATCCTGAGGGTGCTCAAATTTGCCCAGGTAAATGTTTTACCTTTTCTGAAGATCCATCTTTATGGTTTATATATTTTGCTCATGAGGTATATTACCTCTGAAAGGTATAATCCTACTTAGAAAGTCACAGTTATAAATGCCAAATCATTGTGAACTCCTTTCTCATTCTTAGGGGAAACCTAAGTCCTCTTTTCTTCTTTTCCCATAGAACTTGTTAATGAAGCTTTCATTTATGAAAAGATGTTGACATAAACAAATGCTTCATTGGTTTAAAGTAAACCCTGATTCAGGGAGAATAAATTGGATTATTATTATAAATATTGGTTTCTGCACTCTTTCCTCTATTCTATATTGTTATTTTACCCATAATAGTGTCCCACATTATTCTCAAATGAAAACAGAAGTGGTCTTCTATGTAACCCTACCTCTAAAACTATACTCTGGTAGCACTAGAGGAAACTTACACACACTACATCCTTTCCTCTGGAGTGAAAGCAGAAATACATTGCCCTCTTCACTATGAATTTTTTTGTGTTATTCCTTCATAGTTACACAGGGATGCCATCATAAGTGATGGGGGATTTTTCTGCCCTTTTTGGCCTTTTTCCTCCCTTTTTCAAGGTACAATGATTTGAAAAAGAGCTTTATCTTTGGGGAAAAAACAAGCTACTCTTAATCTCTCTTGCTGTGTCTATAAGACAGGTTCTATTCTTGCCTTGTTTAATTAGGTCTAAAACTCTCCCAATGCCTCACGTGTTCAGAAGGTGACTGTTTTGGGGGTGCAGTATTCATCAGCAGATTCACCTGTGGATGGGTTCATAGCCCAGTGTGTGGTTAGTACCCATGGCCTGATTGGAGGCAGTCCTCAGGTTGTCAGCTGACCAGGTGTCCCTCTGTTTACAGCTCCTGCTGTCTCTACTTCAGGCAGCCATGAGGTGTGGCATGCTCCTCTGTTGTGCCTTTCCTGCCTTGGAGCCAGCACACTGTCCATGGCAGCAAACCGTAAGCCAAAATAAACTTCTCCTTTGAGTTGCCCTTGTCGAGTATTTTGTCCTAGCAATGAGAAAGTAGGTCATAAACCATGTCTAATCCAAATATATCAAAACAAATAATCTGCCCTTGACCAAGTTGTAGAAGTTTCAGAATATTCTTAATCTGCTGATATATATGCAATGAAAAAAACTGAAGAATTTCAATTCTTCCTCTACATTCATTGTCATGTCCATATTATTTCTCCTTTTTTCTATATTGACACAGTGTATACTTGGGTTTCCATGGAGTAATGTGATCTTATTCAATTAAGCAGGGATATAATATTTTTAATGAAATAAAACCATACTTAATTTAAATCAATTTAAAATATCACACATAGAGAATTTCTTAAGGGTAACCAATGCAAATAAACTTGTAGGCTCATAGACAGTAAGAACTGAAGAACTGACTCACCAAGAATTTCATGTTTCTTTTCTTAAACAAGCTCTATATTATTAGTTTTTAACTCTTGACTTATTAACTAAACCTATATTATTAGCTATTATAACTCAGTGCTCATTCCATGCAGAATCCCATGTAAATTGGATATTTGTATGAATAATGTAATATTAAAGAAAATGTATGAATTTAGTGAATGAATAACTGGAATAATTGTAGATATGAGAATCTTAACCCCAAGTACATTGTAACCTGGTCTATTATAGAGAAATTCTCTATAAATTAAAAATAAATAAATTCATATAGCATATTTTCTTCTATGCTTAAGGAACAATTTATAAATAAACTATTGAGAAAAGGAAATTATTTAAATATGTGGAAATTAAGGAGAAATCATATAAGAAAAGACATGGAAAAAAGAAAGGTTCCTAGGAAAATCAAGAAATTTCTTGATGAAATAAAAAAAAGAAAACAGGAGAAATACCATTTTGTGATTATGCTATCAATTTATAGTTACCAGTATTTGCTTGTAAAAGAATTACTGAACTATGTTTAAGTGTGTAAGATATATGACCATATTATTAAGTTTTTGTTAGATCATTGAGTAGAACTGTTTACAGTGTCACTTTTTGAATGTCTACTTTGTATGCTTTAATTTTGTAACTTGAACAACTATTTCCAAGATGACAGTGTGTAATTTATCAAGTAGTGATTTCTTAGTGTTTTTTGTTCTTTTCTTTTTTTCCTTTGGAATTTTGTATTGTTGCTACCCTTTTTTCTGTTTTTTTTTCTCTTTAAATAACATTTTAAAAAAAGAATTACTAAAATCAATGACCCTTATCTTTAATAATTTTGAAAAATTAACTAGCTAATTCAATGTAATTAAAAAAGAATATTATGAGGGTAAAGTCATAAATAATACAATAATTTAACATAGAGTTCTATGTAAATGCAAGACTGGGAAAGTATCCTCAAAATGTTTATAACAGGATCTTAGTTCACAAAATAAGCTAAACATTTTCTTGTGTTCATTTTTCAAGTTTCATTTGGTGGCTATCATAATTTTTCTGTAATACACAAATGTTATAACTTGAAGTACATTATATTTCTATTGTATTTTGTAAATAGATAACACTAATTCTTTTTCACATATCATATATGTTTTAACTTATAGTCATATTTTGGGTTTTAAAAATATTTAAACTTTTATCATTTTACAATGTAATTCTGTAAATGTATATTACTCCTTTAAAAAGTATCCAGTGGCTTTCCATTTCTCTTAGTTCTGCCTATATTTAGAATTTATTTGTATCTCTTTCTTCTTAGAAGGTGTTGTTTTCATGGAATTCTTCAACAGTGGATTACCATTTATTCACAGAAAAGGAATGACTGAAAAAACTGAATGTATGTAGGGGAACTTCATCATGATACTACTCATGCACATTGATCCCCAATAACCACATCTGCTATGGAAAATTAAGATGAACAGCAGATCAGTACATGATATTTCAAATGCCTAGGTTCCTGTGTCTCCTCATACTGTAAGATCTCCCTAGGTTTTACATTTCTTGTTCTTTTCTAGAAAACTTAAACCCAGTCCTCGAGCCGCTCATGTACTTTCCAATCTAAACTCATATATGTGACTCCCAAGCAATAGGGAACCCTCACATAGATTAAGAACATGAAACAGTAATTTTAAGGCATGTTCTTCATCTTTTCAATGAACATAAAAGGTATCTGTGAAGTGGCAGAGATCATTCCTTGCCCTTTAGATAAAATACACTTACTCAGGGCAAGATTGTTAACTATTTAGAGAAAAAAAAATAGCAAAGTAGAGTGAAATGCCCAAAACAATGTAAGGACAAACTTCAGGAGCACAGGAAATGCTATTGTGAGTCATGTGGGAGAGAAAAATTAGAGAGCTGGGGAGAGATGTTTTCAGCCACAGGAACACTGCTAGACATGCTTAACTCATGAACAAACACTGTGGCAGTGAATATTCCATTCTTTCCCATACACGTCACCTCTCTATGACCATAGTCTGAAGTGTGCAGTCCCACTCTCTTAAAATATGAGAAAAGTGAAATGACCTCTCATTATACAGCATGTTTTCAGTTAAACCAAGATCACACATAGCTGCTTAGCTCCAAAGTCAGCATCACTGAGGTTTCTTTTTTTAAAATTTTATTTAAAAAGAAAAGAAAACAAAACAAACAAAATAGAAAAAAGGGTAGCAACAATACAAAATTCCAAGGGGAAAAAAAGAAAAGAACAAAAAATACTAAGAAATCATTACTTGACAGCTTACATACTGTCATCTTGGAAATAGTTGTTCAAGTTACAAAGTTAGAGCACACAAAGTACACATTCAAGCGATGAGACTGTTAACAGTTCTGCTCCATGATATAACAAAAACAGTAATATGGTCACTCATCTTACACACTTAAACATACATTCACTGAGGTTTCTGAATCTGAGTGTAGGTTAGAATCTGTTCATAATTAATAGTAGTAAATTCTCATACTGGGGCAGTGTATCCACTCAAATTGGGATGAAAAACTAATGACTCTCCAAGGCAGCTGGATTTTCCAAATAATTTATCTGAATGGAACTGAAGCTGTGAATTGTCTTCTTACTTTAAGGAAGACTAGAATAAAAATTATTAAATGCATTGCTGAGTGCCGTTTGTTTTAACCCAAGTAGAGGTTTTATTTAGCTTTATATGATGTGCTCAAAAATTACAATCTTGTCAGGAATTGAGAAGCTTCCTCCCTTGCCTTTGTTGTCCAGAATTGCCTTTGCTATTCTACGTTCTTCTGTTTCCAAATGAATTTTAGGAATGTTTTCCCTAGATCTGTAAGGTGTGTCAATGATATTTTGATTGGAATGGCATTAAATCTGTTTAAGAATTTTAGGAGTATGGCCATTTTCACAATGTTGGTTCTTCCTTACCAAGAGCAAGGGATATCTTTTCATTTTCAGCTTCACTCTGCTTTGCTCCTTTGCTTTTTCTCTGAATAGGTAAGTATCTTGCCATGAGTAAGTATATTTTATCTAGAGGGCAAGGAATGTTCTCTGAGTTAGCACTATGTAATATATCAACTAGTGAGTTCTTAATGTTATTTTTTCTTAATGTTATTTTTTTGAAATTCTGTATTATTGCTACCCTTTTTCTATTTTGCTTTTTTAAATAAAAATATTAAAACCTTGTTTTACAAGTGAATTTATTCATTTAAGAGCAAGTATTTGGCCATTTTTATATGCAAGTCATATAGTTACCATGTATGTGAATAAATGCCAAGAAATTTAATACCTCGATCTGGAAACACTTACAGATAGAATAGCTGCAGGGATAAACTTATCATTCCTACAAATTCAAATGAAATTGCACCATGCATTGTTGTGAATCTCAATGCAACCAGAATGCTTACATTTTATGAGCAGAAGGGACACAATTTGTAAGAGAAAAGGAGAACTGATCCCTGACTCATGCATTCTGGCAACTGGGATATTGCTGCACTAATATGGACGTGCGTGCAGCCTCTTAAAACACAAATAAAATTGAAATTTGTAAAAAAAAAAAAAGAAGGCAAAAGCTTCTATAAACTGGGTACATATATACACTTCTGAGCTTCAAATAGACAAATGACCTGTGTGTGCTGGAAAGAAATGATTTTGCAATGTAACAACAGAGTGAAACCTGAGAAGTGTTGTGTCATTCATTTAGTATGTCCAGGCTGATGCATGTCTTACCTGTTTTAGATTTTTAAATTACAAGAAAACTCATCACTTTGTCATTTCATGGGTAAGCAATCACAATGGTCAGAATTCCTGATATGACATACTATATGAAAATAAAAGTCAATTAACTTTCCTGGAAATACATTATGTATATTCACTTTTACTAAGACCAAGTTTCCCAATTTTCTTTCCCACACTTTATGCTCATAAGCAATGTGTGAAAGCATTTCTTAGGGTTACATTCATGTTTAAAGTAGTAGAGGAATGAATATTATTTATATTTACTTAAAATGAATGCTATGCAAAGGTATATGTAGGGCAATACAGGGTGAAACTGTATTATAGAAAGCTCATAACAAAATAGACTTGGAAACAACTATTGCCCACAGAGCAGTCGGCCCCAGGCCACATATAATTTGGAGCACCTAGAGAAGGAGAAAGTGTCTCTCATGTAAGAGGCATAAGTATAAATCTTAGATAAAGTTACTGCACCAAATGAGGAGCTTCTGGTAATTCAGAGGTTTTGTAAGGGAAATTCTCTTAAGATTAATGCCTAAGTTAAACTCTTGCATTACCAAAATGACAACATAATAATTTTCAGAAATCACACACATGCATGCACACAGACACATATGTGTGTGTGTGTGTGTGTGTATGTATATATATATATATATATATATATATATATATATATATATATATATATAAAATATATTTATATATAAAGCATCAGTAGACTATCACAGGTGAGTTTCCTTGACCGTGGAAAACTATTAGGTCACCCCTTGAGCTGACCCAGAAACAATTTAGGGGACTAGAAACCACCTCATAGAAATGGTCTGTAAAATGCATACCTCTACAGTACACTGCTGTTTACTCATGGTATTCTGCACAGGACATAGCTCAGATGGATGACTGGTGTCTAGGTCTTGAATGTCCACAGTGATAATACTCATAGTATTGCTTTGCAAAACCTACAATTTGTTCGAAACCTGAAAATGTGTTTTCCTGGAAAACTAGGTCAAAGATGAATCTCTGATTCAATGCAAAGTTTTTATGCATGCGAATATGAAAGTAAATTTATGTTCTGTGACAAGTGCTAGAAATTAGGCAGCACACATTTTTTCTGTAATGACTGTGGAAATTCAGAGATTTCACCATCGTCCCTTGCCCATTTAACAACAGTACAGCCATTATGCTGTACTGTTACCAATTTTATGTGAATATATTTTGACAAAGGTTGTGCAAGAAATATCTTCTTACCCCAATACAAATCCAGTGATTCTAGTGTGAATTCAAGAGCCGTGTATATATAGTGCCTTGAAATGATGATGAATATTAGTAGGATGGAGCTGAAAGTAAAAAAGAAAAAAAAACCAGCAGCCATTAATCCTAGTATTCATGCACCAGAGAGACACAAGGTGACATAATTCATTGGTTCTGAGACATTAGAACTCCTTGATTTCCCCCTCACATTTAACTAAGCTTTTCCATTGTTATTTCTGTTTTGTTCCAGGGCTCACACATCTTAGGAAGCTGAGGAGATGACAGCATCGTCCTCAGTCAGCTGCCCATGACTAGCAGGCTCCAACACTGGTTTCTCCTGCTCACTCTGACTCCCCAGCACACGTGCTGTGCGCAGCCACATAAACTCCTGAGCAGCCATCTGTGCATGGGTGGGCGCCCCTCCCCCATGAGCCCAGACCCTGCTCTTCTGCTGTCCTGATTCCTGAGCAGAAATGCAACGCACAGCGTTCATGGGATGGAGATAGTTTGTCTCCATTGGTAATGAGTCTTCTGCCTTAAGAGACATAGACTTCCATGGAATTAAGTGTGTGCTACTGTTACCTTATCTAACCTCATCATGATGGAGACAGTTTCCATGTCGCCATTTCTTTCTTTACCTGGCAGGAAACTAGATATTTTTTCCTCATACTTCAACATTCATTTGAAAGTACATTATAGAGATTTTTCAGATATTTGCATATGCTTATTATCTAGTTTAATAGGAAAATATATTGACATAAAATTGGTAATATTGCCAGATGTCCATTAAGCATTAATCTTCTTTTAAAGGAAAATGATCAGAATAGAAAATATATTTTTTGTTTTTGTCAATCAGAATAATTTCAGGAAGAACAGTCATGAACATATATGGCCTGGAATTTAGATTATGAAATTAACTGCATGCAGACCCAAAACACGGGGAGCATTTGTTGTGAAAGACTCCTTCATAAAGAATCACCCTGAATGCTTTTTTCTCCCTTCCTCCTCACTAGCAGTCCCCACTCTGTCCTCCCATCCCCTAATCTGCCACTTTCTTCCCCTGAAGAGCCTAGGTGCTATTATTTTTTTTTAATGAAATTTGATTGCACATATTTCTACATAATTATAATTCCCTTAAAACATCATAAAATAATGAAAAATATAAGAACAATTTGTAAGAAAATGTTTAGAAAAGAAACGGTCCCCCAAAAGTTAGGAAATACTTTGAACAAATGCAAATGAAAAAGAAGACATAAAATCTTGTGAGGTCTGGAATAGTGTGCTCCATTTACAGATATTAACAATGTGCACAAAGGAAGAAAGTAAAATAAACATTACACATTTAAACTTGAAGGATGCAGAAAAATAAAAAATTAAGTTTATGTAATTCAAGTTGGCTTTCCATCCAACCCTGTCTAAATTTGGAGTCACACATTGTCTCTCTCCTGTCTCTGTGTACCTGGTTATACTCCGATCTCCTGCTACACAGGTGGTTCTTCCTCTGTCTGCCTGTCTGTGTCTGTGTCTGTGTCTGTGTCTGTGTCTGTGTCTGTGTCTGTGTCTGTGTCTCTCTGTCTCTGTCTATGTCTTTCTCTCCCTCTGTAAATGTCTGTGTTACATCATGATGACATCCAGTTTGGGTTGTTAAAATTTGTGCATGTGACCTTTTGGTCATTTATTCTGTCTGGCTAAACAACTGTACATACACCATCCACTCCTCTGTGTGTGTGGACACCTAGGCTGGTTCTCTGCTCATAGCATATAAGAAGAGCATATAAGAGAGCTTAGTGTCTTAGAGATGCAGCACAAGGCTTAAGCCTCCCTGATACTCCTCTGGCCAAGTCGAATAAGAAAATCACAGGAAACACAGGATTGTCTTGGGACTCTGGCAGTGGTAGTGTCACAACACCTGAATCCAAGAGGGTCACTCACTTTGAGGAGTGAGAATCAGCGTGCACGGAGCAAGAAGAATAATTACTACTGTGTGTGCTCCTTGGGAAGATGCAAAGGTAGGAAGAGCCTTCTGCCCCTCAGCCCATGCTTTGTCTCCAGGAAGGCAAACCACTGGGGGACACGCGGCCTGGTCTACAGGGAGGGCCAGGAAAAATGAGCTGGAGGAAACCGAGAAATGGTGAACACCTTGCCTGACACCTTGCTACATGTAAGCCTCATGCTCTTCTCCTGGATCTTGGGGTGAAAGTTCCTCGTCTTATGCAGGCAGACTGTTTGCTTCAGGATTAGTAACATCACATGCACACTGATGGGAGGAGGTGAAACCATTCCAGATAGATGTGCCTGGACTCCTTGGGAAGGCGTGGAAACAAAGATGAAAGGAAAATCCCAGCCTGCCCTGATCAAAACAAGGCGTAATTAAATCTGAGCCAAATCCCAGAGCCCACAACTCGCCTGTGGTTAGGTTTGAGCCAGATAATGGAAAACATTTAAAATGAGCCTGAAATCCTTCTGGCATAAGTGAGGACCCTAGGGAAAGGAGTGTTAGGGTGAGGATGGGAAGTGACTCCCAGGCACCAGGAGTATGAACGAATCCGGCCAGTGACAGCACTGAGGAAGTACCAAAGCCTGAGGCTCTTTGGCTCCTAATCCTCTGCAGTAAGTTTCCACTGTTCCAATGATTTCTTCACAGGTGGTCACTTACGTCCCAAGCAGTGATCCCAGGCCCTCTGCAGTGTCTCCTGAGCATCTCTATGAAGAGCTGGGGTTTCAGTAGAAGCTGAACTATCAACTTCTCCTCTTATTATCCTACTGGTTTTTACCCTACAGAGTCTGTGTAAGATTGTGATGTACATATTGCACTCTCCCTGGGTTTCTGCACCAGGATTACTGCCAAGACAAACAAAGTATAGGAAATACTTCTTATTTGTTTATTTTCTGACTCCCCACCATTACATTATCTAAATTATCTATGAACCAGAACACAGCATGTCATTTTAAGGTCCCACTGCAAGAAAAAAAATATATTTCTTGGATTGGACTGTTCAACTTTTGCCCAGGTCTGAGCAAATCTTTCTCAGGAGGAAAGAACTGCATCTTGATAAGCACTCATTGCACCAGCCCTGTCTGCATCTACTTTCTCTTACACTGTACAGATGGTGCTCTAGCATATGTGTCTCATGAAAATAAACACCAACCAGGGTCTACCATAGCCTAATACATGTTTCATTTTCCATCATTCTCTTATGTTACATTAAGCAAAATGATCCCTTTAAGCCTCAGACACTTTCCCAGCTCTGACACACAGGAGGACCTGAGCAGCTAGTATCCACAGGGATGGTTTCTTCCTCCTAGGAGGGTCCAGGAAGGAGGCAATCTGTGGCACTGGGTCTCAGCCCAGTGAGCCCAGCATGAGATAACAAGGTGCAGAACTCCAAAATACACACCTCATTGCTTGCATCACTTGATGCCACCTCGTTTATGATTACTTGCCACAAATTCAAGAGACAATGAACAAAGATATACAAAGATGGCAAGTTAGAGCTCACACTTCCTCAGGAGTATGGATGCACAGTTTACAGATGTGCTACATAAAATAGGAGGATGTGTTGAAAATTTGAAGACCCATCACTGCTGGTTGGACTCATTCTATGTAATCATATATCATTTAACATTGGAAAATCTTTCATACCACTTTGAATAGGAATACTTTAAATTTAAAACATTAAAAATATTTGAAGAACAGTTTGAAACTTTATTAGAGAGTTAAATATGTGTGCATCTAATCAGGTTATTTTCTGTATTTGTTCAAGAAATGTAAACATACAGCACTTACACTTGGAAAGGTGCATATCTATAATTTTGTAATTACTGTGGCTTTGCTCACAATTCTAAAACACCCCATATGCCCATCAAAAGTAAAGCTCATGCCATGCTTTTTAGCAGTGTAATGGAATGAGCTATGGACAGATGCAACAACAGAGAAGCATTTCAAAGCTGTTCTGTTGAATATCAGAAATCAGATCCAAGAATGGTCTGATCACAAAATGATTTAATGATTACTTCTTTTGTTGATGATTAACTATTGTGTTTTTGTCTTTAGGCTTATTACCAGCAGACGTGAAATCATCTCAAGGTGTTTTTCTGTCATTCTTGTCTGCTGCTGACCTATCAATGCTGAAGCACCCTGATTAATCTTGTTAACTGGTGATTAAGTGTGGGTGGAGGTCCTCAATGGTTTATTCCAACTCATAAGCATTATGTATGGATCACACTTGGGTTTGTGATTTGCTTGGGTCTCAGTGAGATGCACAATATGACCTCTGTAGTGGTTGATGATATAGCAAGAAATCTGCCCACACAAAAATTAGCAGTCAGAGGCCCTTCCTGGTTCACCACTGAGGGAATTTCTGATTCTGAAGAATCCTGCTGTGGTTCTACCACAAACAGAAGATGCATCATAGAATGAAGCCAAGATCATTGGAGCTTAAGCCTGGTCTCTCAAGACCCATCATAGGAGGTAGTCTTCAGGTAGTAGGCTCACCTTAGCCTGAATGCTGTTGCTATATCATCTATTCTGGTGACAAACCAGAAATGTGTGTAAGCACATTTCAAGGGATCCTGTGGGTGAACACAAGAAGAATCCTAACCACCACTGTTAGAGAATTTGGCATCGGAAATGAAATTGCAGATGTCGCACTGACAGCAAGAAATGAAATTGCCGACGTCACACTGAAAACAAGAAACATCTTTAACAAAAATATTACCAAGAATGTTCTCATGAATTTAAAGGATGTTGCAACAGAAGGCAGTAGAAGCAAACTATTAGGTCTAGAGTCATAACTAACGATGTTCATAAGAGCACCAACTTTGGAATCACTTTCTGTTGATAACTGATCCCTGGATTTAGCAAAATAGACCACTAGGAAACTGCACCAAAAGAAAAGCAAAGCGGCAGATGAGTTAATTACACTGTGCCCCTCTACTTAGCTAGTGAACTTTGCCGTTTCTGGCCAGCAGGGTGCGCTCCAACCTAACCACCTGGGCGATCTTAATAAAGGGCCTAAATAAACTCTGTAGGTGTGAAAGGGATCCTTAGACCTTACCAGAGTAGATTAAAGGGAAAGGAAATCCAGGGTGCCAGAGCAAATGCTCTGCTCCTGGATCCTCTGCGAGGGAGACGACAGACCTACCTGGAGCCACGGGAACGCGCAGGTGCTGGTGGGATCGAAAGGGTCTTTGGCTACAGAAAGACAGCGACAAGATCCTTAATGGTTTGCTTGTCCCTCACCAGGACGTGACAGACACAGGGAGAAAAGAGCCTCCACAAGGCTGCTCATCCTACACGACCTCAGTGAGCTCAGACAGTTTCTCCAAAATGTTATTTCTTCTACCAGCTCCTTCTGCCTTTGACATCTAGACACTCAGGACATAGGATAAGTTGAGAGTGTGCTTTACGCCACCTTATTATTAATGAGTTTATAAATTACTATTATTTTCTTTAAATCTTGAAATTAATCACAAGTGAAGGTAGTGAAACTTGAGATACACTGGCCTGGAAGGTTTTAAATACTGTTTGTGCTCCTTTCTTTATAAAACCATTCGTATTTTCTAATTCTTCTTTTCCTAATTATATTTGAGATCCTTTGGACCATTTATGTCTCTCCATGATCCTTTCTTGTAAGGAGCAGCTGAAGCTGCAGACCAATCACACATGTGGGGCTAAAGGAAGGCCAGCCCTGGGAACATGGAGAGCCCAAAGTGATCCAGGTAAACAAGCTGTTCCTGCTGGGAAAAGGCAAGATGTCCAGGCCAGCCAGCCAAAGCAGTTGCTAGACAGTGGGGTTAAAATTGACATCATCCTCCTGTGTGGATAAATAAAGATGCTATGCTAGTTGAGCAATTCGTTCTCTTCCATTAGGAGAGAAGGCTCCACCTGACCTCAGCTTTCCTCTCTTTTCTTTATTTCCCCATCCATCCTCTTGATGGCCTTGAAAGCTGACTGTTACACAAAACTTCTTCTCATTTCATCTAACTGCACTGCTTGTTGGTGTCAAATAGTTCATTATATTCACTTTGCATCCTTTTAGTCTCTGTAAGTTAATAGTGATTGTCTCATCTTCCATAACTGATTTTGAAAGGTTGGTTCCTGGCAGTAAGAATTGAGGATAGAGCAGGAATACAGGAGATGGAGATGGTTAATTTGGTAGAGGTCACTGTTGTATGCCTGCTTACAGGACACATAATGTATCATATTATTTTATAATAGTTTACCAAAGACTCAAATATCAAAAAGTGCAGGAAATCTGTCCACATACTAACAATCCCAAAGAATCCAGCTGAGGGCCTGGATCCCATGGCAATGTCTTGGATGCGTCCATCAGAAGACCTTGAACCCACGACAATGCCTCGTGTAGATTTGTTCCATGTATCTGTGCTGGATAAACCTAAAGGTCAGCAGTGAAAGCAGGAAAATCTGTGCCAGCGGGATGAAGAATCTGTGCCAGCAGGATGAGCAATCTGCACTGGAGCCAGGAAGCAATGTTCATAGTTAGAACCACAGCTCCCCCCAAAAGTACCATGGCTATCCTCACTGACAACAAGGTCCTGAGCTTCTCCAATGATGAGAACAGCTGAGTTAATATCAGGAAGCCAGCATGACAAGCTTCTCCTGGAGATTGAGCAGCACACATCTTCCCCCCACCCAGAGCCAGGAAGCAATGCTCAAGGTAATGACCAGAGCTCCCCCAAAGTGAACTGCAACCATTCTTAGGAACAACAAGGTCCTGAGCTCCTTCTGTGATGAGAATGGTCAATTCCATTTCAGGAAAGAAACTAAGCATTCTGCAGGAGAACCAGTGGCAACAGGAGAACCAACAATACCCAGGAGAACCAACAATACTACTTCCTCCCCTGTTCTCCTTTTTATGTTGGAAACAATCCTCAGGTGAGTCATCTACATTCAGCACTATGCTGAGGCAGTTCAGCTGGTTCTTACAAGTTGACAACCAGTTGTCAATCCACCACAGTGACATTCCTCCCTGGTGACAGGAAGTGGAACTATGTGATTGACGCTATGAAGTGGGGTCCACCAGGGAAGTAGTCTCTCTGCTTCTCTGTCTCTCTCTCTCTCATTTCTCCTCTCTCTCATTTACCTACTACCTTCATAAGCAGAAGGTGTACTTTATTTTGTTCCCAAACAAATTAATATTATAAGCAGTACGACTTTAATTTTACTGTTGCCTTCACTTTCTCTAGTAGAGCATACATTTCTTGAAGCCAATGAATGTACCTTGTTCATTTAGAACCCTGGGGTCAAGCATAATGTCTTTTACAAGAAGTATTTTGCTAAACATTGAATGTACACTTAGATTCAACTTAGTATATTCCTTTATCATGATGCCTTTCCCTGCAAAAGTAGAGGTAAATTATACAAAATGTAAAGCAACAGGTGAAATGGTGTGTGCATGTGTGTGCTTGCTTGTTTGTGAGTGCTGAGGATTAGCACAATTTATAATTATCTCTATTTTGGAAATCAGAAAAACTTCTGAGAGATAAATACCTCTGATTAGCTTTTGTTTGCTTTATTGCTCGAACTGTCATTGGGGAGTGAAAGGACTCACATTTACATTTGTATCTATCATTATTGACTTATTCTGTGCTTCAAGGAAAAATAACAAAGTGAATTTCCAAATAAAATCTTCCACTAAATGAAGACTTTATTTTGACATCAACTAATTTCCTAAACGTTCCTGTCACTGCAATGTAGGAGATTGTTTCTCTGCATGCATGTGATGAACTCTAATGTCACCTACAGACTCATGGCACCATAACAGATGGCGGAGTCCACACCTGCCACAATTAAGGGAGACAGGAAAAAGCTGCAACCTTTGTGTCCCTGAGGCCCACTGAAATGCCATCTGCTGTTTCTCCTGGAAGGCTCTGGGGCTCTTTCACCAGGGAAGTGGGTTGAGTTTCCATGGCGCTGCTTTTCCTAAGGGCAATGTCAGGCAAATAAAGAAAGCATCACTGAACATACACATTCATCAAGACCTTTAATGCTCATTGTATGAGAGAGCTCACATCTAGGGACCTCAATCTTTGGTCTCTTCAGAGAGTATGTTTTCTGTATTAATATAAAGACCAATTTGCTTCTGAACGTTTTCTATTTCTTTTCTTAAGAAGTCACTAGCTCTTCATATCCAGTGGCTTCATTCGTCTTTGTGAATATGCTGGGATTATTCTTGTAAGCCTGAGGCTGGAACAACACCCTCTAGAAGGAAGAAAATACATCAGGTTACTGGCTTCATCAAGTAAGCCTGATGCCATTTCTCCATGTGTATAGAATTTTAGGTATTCCAGGATAAGGGCAGCATATCATTAGTTTCTCTAAATGTGATTGTTTATCAGTGTAGTATTCTCTCTATGATTAAGAGTTTGAATGAATCAAAGCATTTTAATTCAGTCAAATGAAACCATGTGTTCATAATAGTGGTTGGAAAATAGCCCATGTAATTTGATCCAATAGTATTTCTTTAGTAACTTTTTAAGGAAAGAAAGAAATAATTATAAGGTCTCAAGGAGGGACAAGCAGAACATAAGGGAGAGCCTGATCCCATTCTTGTGGCAAGTCATCCTCAGCAAGTCACTCTACACAGTGAGTCTGTGCTGTGGAAGAAACTGCTCCCACTCAGGAGGGAGGCAGACAAGACCCAGGGCCCTGAGTACAACCAAAAACTCACAGTGATGCCAGGAAGGACATGGGACTTCCCAGAGCTGCTGCTCCTGGTTGAAGAACAGGAGGACTGGAGCAGCTGGACTCTCAGGTTGAGCTCTCTCCACTGCAGCGAGGCTCAGCTGGTCAGCGCCTCTGTCATCATCTGACTCCTTCACCCACTTGTCTTCCATCCCCACCCAAACCACCATCTCCTGCATCTCAAGACCCATGGCAAGTGCTCCACCTGCCACACTTGGTGACCAGCGAGGCTCAAGGTGGCCCCACTCACTCTCTCACTCACCCCAGGGAAGTCAGACTGAGTCTGTTTCCACCACAGTGCAGCCATGAGTGCAGCCAGGCAGAGCTCCAGTGTCGTGCAGATCAGCATCAAAAGCATGGTGCCCTGCAAGGCAAGATAGCAGAGGTTGGTGGTGCTTGAGTTGCTCAAGGCTTCCTGCCAGAGTAAAGGTGACTACACCATCAGAGAACGAGTGAAGCTCCATGGGGAGAGAGAGTGCTCCTCCCAGCCCACTGGTTAGTTTAGGGCTGCCCGTTTCTTAGCAATAATGTGAGATAAATTCTCATATTCCTGCTCTCTGATCCTCATTTCTGGGTCTGAAAACTGGCCAAGTTTGCCACACACACACACACACACACACACACACACACACACACACCACTTCCTTTGGCATCTCCTGATCACCTCAGTCTTTCTGCTAAGTTCTCTTTTTTGAACTCATCATTCCACGTACCAAAGCTGTTGGTTTAAAGACTCATACTTTTTGCTTCTCAAATTTATTTTTATTGCTGTTTAGACCTTCTTTTTATCCTCAGCTCCACCTTATTGTATGTAGCCCCCCCCCAGCCCTTTACTGTCCTGCTCACAACACCCTTCTGATCCTTGGCCTTCCCATGGGGGACCTCACAGGGGAAGATAGATAGTACTGTCCAGAGGAAGGACAATGACACCTCGGGGCTGTCACAACACTCACCCCATGGCAGCACCTGTTTAGAAACACGTACCATGAGGCTGGTTTTGGCAGTGAGGCAGCCATGCCTGTACTCGTCTAGGTAATAGTAAGAATAAGCTCTGGTGGTTGGCTGTGACATTCTGCTCAGGTCACACTGCTGAAAGGCAGAATCCAAAGCAGCCAGAGTGTAAAAAAGCAGAGCAACTCCCACCAGGGCAAATACAGTGCTCAGGAAGCTGCAGGCCAGGCTGCTGCAAACCTGGAAGGAGATACAGTGAGGGTCACATCATGAAAGAACAACCGCCTCTCAGACCTCTTCACCAAAGCATCACAGTCCTTGACTCTCTCTGTACCCACTAGGAAGTCCAGAGAGAGTAGTTTATTTCTGTGTGTGGCCTTAGTGCCTACAAAGTTTTCTCACCCTGGAGGGGGAGCTGGTGCTGAGGCACGGAATACATTTCTCCCTCCTTATCCATCTCCCAACAGGTCTTTCAGTGCAGTGCATAGAATACTCCCCTTGTGCACTGTTGGCCTGAGTGGACAGCGAGGATCCCTGAGGATTGGCCTGCAGAGCCCCGACAGTGTGGTGAAAGGTGGAGGTCAGCACTCTGGCTCTGCTGCTGCACATTCCTTAAGGGTCCATGTGTTAAAGGCTGAGTCTGAGCCTTGCACCATTGGTTAGTGGTAGACACTTTATTACTGGGGATGAGTCCTGATGTCCCGAGTATATATACTTAAGGACACTCCAGGCTCCTTCTGGGTTAGAACTCTTCTTCAGCTTGACAAAGGTGACAAGGATGAGTGACAAGGGTCAAAATCACCCTGGTAGAGATCTGTTGTGAGTGTCAGCCCACCCTCAGGCTGCATCCTGTATCCCTGAGATCCTTGCATGTTTGCAGTGGGCCTTAGAGCCCCATTAGACTACCCCAGACTCTAGAAGTATGCAAACGTTACTTGTGTAACATGTTATTCAACAAGGCTGTCACTAGCCACATGAACCACTTGTATCTAAATACAATTAAATTAGCATTGAGGTTTAGTATATCATTTGCACCAGGCACATTCAGTGTATTGGTGGCTACTGTAATAAACAGCACAGAGATACCACAATGCCATCATCACAAAGAGATATGCCAGATGCTCTATCTAGTAGCTTGGGGTCTGCAGCAAGTTCTCAAAAGTGGCCTCTAATTTCTGATGAGTGAGAGACAGAGACACAGACAGAGAAGCAGAGACAGAGAGAGGGAAGGAGGGAGAAAGAGAAAGAGGGAAAGGAGAGAGAAAGAAAGAGAAGACTTACACTGAACACTGTGTTTTGCATTTCCTTGCTGCGTGGGAGAGACTTGCGGAGTCAGATTTTTAACTTGAGTCTCTGTGCTATTGCACTTGTGTGGCATTCTCTCAGGAGACTCTATGTGAACCCCCTGACGGACACAGATTGAGTGATGACTAGGCAAATCTTTGTAGGTGTCATGGTTTATGTCAGTAGCCCCCAAGCCTCATGAATTATGGATTCAACAATACTTCATGGATTATGGAATCTAGTATTTGTGATTAGTTCATTGTCTAGTGCTCAGATTGGTGGTATGAGGGCTACACCCACCTAAGGGTGGATCCAGCATACCACATAATGGCAGGAAGAAAATGTGTGTCTCTCTCTTGCGGGTTCATGCCTTGCTGTGTGCAGCCAGCCATGAATGGCACCCCCCATGCCACCCTGCTATCTGGAGCCAGCTGAGTATGGACCGAAACCTCCAAGAACAGTAATAAATAAACCTTTTCTTCCCTAAATTTGAGTGCCAGGCATTTTGTCTCAACAATGAGTAAAAAGAAACTAAGACAGTAGTTTACAAAAATTTCTCCAGCTTTCCTCTCCCTGTCATTCCAACTTAGGTTTCTCCTGGAAAGAGTTACAAGGAGGCAAACTTGATCCTTTGACCAATAGGAGTGACTAATAAGACCTTTATGACTCAAGAGTTTGCATTCCAACCAATAACACCATCAGCTTTCTGGTGGGATAGATAAACAAATGAGAAAGAAGCCCTCAAATGAACAGCATTTTAACAGGGGGTTCCCCTGAATTTGATACATAGGATTATACAAGGAACTCACAGCCAATGTACCTTTTTCTAATACTGTGTAGTATCTTTATCATTAAGTAGGCAAATGTGAACAAATGTTATCAATAAAACTGGTCCATAAGAAGTAGAATATTTTTTGTGTGTGAGATTCCTGAACATTGGCTCAGATCACAGAATTTGGTTTGGACCACAATGGTTGGGGGCAGGGTGTCATGAGAACAGGGAGGTTGCAGACCCAAAGCTAGATGCTAAATGTGACAGTGCAGGGCTCAGGGATCAAGGGTCCTGCACTTCACAATGGGCAGATGACTTGAAGACTCTCGTGTTTCATTTTGATCCCTCATGCTGTGGGTTGTGGTTCCTAAACTCACCAAAGGCTTACTTGGCTTCTTCTCTGTGACAACGGAGAGAGATCCAGAGATGATAAACTATTTGGGAAAGAGGAGAAAGTTGTTAAGTCAGCACCTGTGTACAGAGATGATACAAAGTTTCCATCTAGTCTTCATGAAAAACTGTCATGGGAAAGCGCTGGAGAATGAATGGCTAGAGATAAAGATACATTTAAAAACAAAATTTGTTGCTTTGCATACAATATTATTATAGTCTGTGACTAGATGTCTCTTCAAACGTTCATGTGGTTTTAGGTAGGGCTGTTTCATAAGTGACTGAATCTAGAGTATATGATGCTAAAACTAACAGTTTGAGATGATTAAATCACTTCACTAATTGGTTTGGCACTACCCTAGCCCTGGTGGCCTGAATAAAGCATAAATGGGGCTGAAAGATGTTTTTAAGATTCCCATTGCTTGCTTTGCTACTTTCTGCCTGCCATGAACTGTTTTTCCTCTGCAAGGCTTATCTGCCATGCCATTCTTCCTTAGAGCCAGCTCACTATGGACTGAAACATCTATAAACTTGGAGTGAAACAAACCTTTACTCTCTTAACTTTGGTCATCAGGCAATCTTACCTGTGAGAAAAGTAACTCCAATAGTACTTGGCACCTGAGAAATGAGGTTGTTGCTGTGACTGTACCTTGCCATATGACTCAGGAGCCATTGGAGCTGCTTGTGGGAAGAGTTAGGAAAGGTTTGAAGATACCAGCTGAAAAAGTAGAGCTTATTCACTTGAGGCTGTACTTGATGGGAGATTTTGGCTAGAGCTCAGAAGACCAGAAGGCTGAAAGAAATCCTACCAGTAAATACCAGGATTGGGAGGTTTTTCCTGGGAAGAAAAACTGCATTTGTTGTTGGACTCCAGCTGATGTGTGTTATGCATTGGCAGAAAGTTTGTCTATATTTTACTCATATCCAGAGACTTTGCCTGAGATGGAGAATAAAGGATAGCAGACTAAGCTGACAGAAGAAATTTCAATGCATTCTACTGTTGAGGTGGTGACCTAGGTACTGCTGAGGGTTTTATCAAAATTTATGTTGATACTCAAGAACAAAGAGCCAGAAGAATGATTTAAAATGTTTGAGTTTGGCCAGAATGGAATCTCCCATAAAGTTGTGGCCTCTAAAGATGGAATAGAGGAGAAACTGGTCTCTGAAAACAGTAGACAAGGGAAAAACCAATATTTCAGAAGAAAATATAAAAATGGCCTGAGTATCACAAGAACCATAGAACTCATCAGAGTTGCAAAGATGAAAGACTTTTCTTTGAGAAGAGAACCTCAGAACGTGATGTTCCAGGATGGTCATGGCCTAGGGAGGTAGTCCCTCAGTATTGGTTCACAGTCACTTGAGCATTAAAGCCAAGAGAAAAGGAAGCCTGGCTACTGCTCTGGCTGGCAGCAGACCTTGGTGTCATCTATATGGTGTTGGCTGTACATGCATACAGAATGTGGGATTTGTAGAATCAGTAAGGCTTTCACTTAAGTTTCACAAGAAAGCCTAGGAGGCCAGGCAGTGTACCCTTGAGAAGGCAGTGTGTAAAGTTGAGTGTAAAGCCAAAGGTAAAGTGGAGATACCAGGAGGCTGAAGGACCCAGGAGCTACAACCCCAGAAGTGCCATAGAGGCAGACCCAGTCAAATCCTTTGAGCTCCTGTCTTGCTGCAGACTTCCAGGGATGTTGGAAATGGAACTGTGAGATTTAATGTTTATGCTACTGGAATCTGGACTTACTTTGTTCCTGAAGCTTTGGTCCTTTGTATTGTTTAGTCCTTTTTATCTCTCTTTTATATATTTTGGAATGGTAGTATTTATCTTACATTGAAAGTGTTTAACTTTTCATTTGTACAGGGTCTCATAGCCAAGAATTTGCCTTAAATGTCACTTTTCATCGATGAAACTTAGATGGACTTGGACTTTTCATCCATGCTGAACTATTAGGACTTTGGTAACTCTTAGAGATAGAGCAAATCTCCTTTTCTTAAAGGAATGTATATGAAACTTTAGTGGGCAGGGGTGGAATGTTATGGTTTGTTTCTAGATTTCCCTCCAAAGCCTCATGGTGTCAGAAGTGAAGCTTTTTTAAAGAGGTGGCTGAATCTAGTGTGTGATGCTGAGATTAGCAGTTTGAGAAGATTAAATCAGTTCACTCATTGGTTTGGTACTACCTTAGCCCCAGTACCCTAGAAACATTGTAAAAGGGACTGAAAGATGCTGTCAATGTTCACCTTGTTTGATTTACTCCCTTCTACCTGCCGTGGATACTTTTTCCTCTGCAATACTCATGTCATGCCATCCTGCCTTGGAGCAGCTGATTATGGACTGAAACTTCTACAAATTGTGAACCAAACAAACCTTTCCTCCCTTAAATTTGAGAATTAGGAAATATTTTTTAGCAGTGAGAAGAGTAACTACAACAAGTATTCAGTAACTTTGCAAAGAGGCAGATGTGAAAAGAACTCTATTTCAGGAAGCAAAATGAGGAACTTAAAGGTCAGGAAATAAGGAACTTTTTACTGACAGAAAATATCATTTAGAGCTCAGTGTTCTTTGTAGAAAAATTTCAGTGAATGATCTGAATAAAGAACTAGGGACTATCTTGTGGCTTCTGTTCTTCCTGTCGTGAACACAGTATATCATAGTCAGTGATTTAGGTATGAAATCTTACTGATATCCTTGAGATAAATCCCCCCAAAAATAAAAAGTTAGCAAATGAACTGAATATATTCTTTTCCAAAGAAGAAGTTCAAATGCCCAAAAATTATATGAAAATAAGTTCAACATCTCCAACTATCTAAGAAATGCAAATTAAAATTACATTAAAATTCTATTTAACCCCAGTAAGAATGACTATCATCAATAGTACAAAATAATAAATGCTAGAGAAGATGTGGGAGAAAAGAGCTTGTTTATATTGCTGGGATTCTAAATTAGTAAAAACACTATGGAAATCAGTGTGGAGATTACTCAAAACAGTAAAATATAAATATAATTTGACCCAGCTATACCATTCTTAGCTCTAGTTCTGAAAGAATCAAGGACCACATACTATAGTGATACATGCATAGACATGTTTATAGTGGGCAACTTACAGTAGCTAAGATTAAGAAAAGCCTACCTACCTGTCAACAAATAAAGGTAAAAAGCAAATATAGCCTATGTACATAAAGGAATATTAGGTATCCATAAAAGAGAATGCAATCTTGTCACTTTCAGGGGAATAGGAGTCATCATATTAAGGGAAATTAGCCAGATATGAGCAAGGCAAACAGATTTTTCTCATATGAGAAACCTAAATATATATATATATATATATATATATATATATATATAGAGAGAGAGAGAGAGAGAGAGAGAGAGAGAGAGAGAGGGAGAGAGACTGAAATAAAACAGAGAGAACAAGAAAATAGGTGCTAGACATTAAGATATAAGGAAATAATGAACAAGAGGGGAGAAGAAAAGAATGAAGGGTTCATAACTGGATTCATATTGATTAAGATATGTTGAATGCATGGACCAACTTCCCAAAATAGATCTCATCATTATGGGACAGTAACATGCATTCACATAGTATAATGCAAAGATAAATTCCCCTGGATTATGGTGACCTATCTTTCTAATGTTAAGCTGCATTCACCTTGCTAGAAGTGTGTGGAACAGTTCACATCTGCTTGCTCATGGAAATCATGCTGTAGATCTCTTTCCTTCTATCATCCTTGTCTGGCTTTGGTATTAGGATAAGGCTGGCCTGAAAGGAATTTAAAAATTCATTTCTTCTTTGGGGGTGTTTTGTTGCAGGGTGTGACCATGGTGGCACAGAGCATGAAAGATTACTTGGAGTCAAGACTTCAGTCCAGCCACTGAGGAACCCAGTAGGGCTGCTACTATAGCATCAGAAGATTCAGGGAACGGCAGTGAGATGAGACCTCCTTGGTTATTTATTTGTAACTCAAGCCCATGTTCAGGGGAGAGGGCTCACAACGGTCAAAACAAACATCTCTGAAGACAAACTGCTTCTAATTCTGCTGACTGCTACCTGCAGATTCTGCTCTAAACTCTAACCATGTATTCCAGGAGTCCTGAACTCTTGACCATAAAATCCCTTCCTTTTTGACATTCAATTCAAACACTCCTTTCACCAGAGTCTCCCACCAGAGCTTGAGAAGGAATTGAATTATTTTTTTAAAGCTAAGAGTAAGAGTTTAACAGTTATGAAAAAAACCAGATCAAAACTTTAAAGTTAGTGGTTCCACAGACAAAGGTAAAATTATGAAAGAAAAATGAGACTGGGTGGCGGAAACATTTAAGACTGTGTTTAGAAATTCAGAGGAATTTATTTTCCCTTGCATGGTCTTCATGATCTAATAGATTAAGGCAGGCAACAAGACACAATATCCACTGAAAATAAAAAAAAAGTGGAAGAAAATCTTTGGTTCTGGTTGTCCCAGGATTAAGTAGTTTGTTTACAGAAATAAATCCTGAGTCTTTAAAAAAATTGGATGCCTTTTCAAATGTGTACTGTGCTTAGTGACTACATGCAAAGAGTAGAGAATAAATCAGGTGGACTTTGCCAGCTACATGACATTGATAGTCTGCACCCTTGCAGTGACCAGATGAGAAAGGCACATCACCTCTCTGCTCTTCATCTGAAAATTCTTCACCTTCACCCACACATGACAGGAGTATCAGACAAACGCAAACTTAGGAAGTAGACAAAAATCCTGGCTCATGCTCCCCCAAAGCCATCCAAGTCAATGAGGATGCTGCAGGCTTGAGGAGCCTTAGAAAACAGAATATTTAATCACTGCCGAGGGCTTTTGGATGGATAATGGTTAACAGGAGGGCCTCCAGGGAGGACTAGAGAAATCAAATAAAATGAAGACTGTCGTTAATAAAATGAGAAAAGTGAACCTGATTTTAAAAAGGTTGAAAACTAGTTGTAATCAAAAGAGCAATTAAAAAGGGCAAATGATAGTTTCTGCATTGCTGGCGGCCAGTAGAAAAGCAAAGTATAAAATTTCAAAGCTTACTTGTAAGGAAGACTAACCCACATGAACTTACAGTTGTCCATGGAGAAATGACCACTAGGTCCATCTGACACCAAGGCAGGAAGTTGTTCCCAAAGAATTTCCAGCCCATCAACAAAGTGTGGATGATTCCTCAGTTTACCTTGGGTGTCTCTAATTGCTTAGATATTGAAGTCTTCCTCCCTTTACCATTCTAACAGGCGTCTGGGCAGTCTCTGTGCATATGTGAAGACTTTCCCTGGTGCTAGGTGGAAAGGCACTTTTTCTGACATCTTATTTTGAGAACTTTTGGAAAAACTTCCAAAAACACTGATCTGATAGAACTCAAAATGATAACTAGAAAAAATAAGATGATCTTCAAAAATAATGCTTGTTTGAACAAGGTAGAAAATAGATTCAAAAGAAATCAATGTCTGTCCTCCTACACCTTGGACATTCTCTACCCAATACCCATGGGAGAAGACACAGTGCTGTTGAATCCTTGCTCCCAGGAAGCAGAAATGCAGCAGGTGTCCTGTGGTGAGTCTAAAGCTTTGTCCTCTCACTCCCCTCCCATCTCCACCTTCCTCACCCTCTGCACTGTACTTACACACAGGGCTCCTATGAATGGGTATGCAGATTTTATCAGTATAGAAAACTGGGTGGTAAAATAGGGAGAAGCCGGAGCAGCTGCCAAAATAATGCCCAAGCTCAACACCATCACACCACACAGGATCTGGATGACCTGTGGGAAAGGAAAAACAGGTCGAAGATTAATATCAGCCTGGGTAGAGATAGCGCTTGCGTACCTCTCCCAGATCCTCATGTATCATTCTTGGTATGAGGCTCCTGCCAGGATGTATAACTATTAGCTATGCAGTGAGAAAAGTAAGTTCTCATTTTGTGGAGGATGCTGCTCCTCGCAGGAAACCAGGGCCTTGGCTGGAGCCTCCACCACTGCTGCCCCTCGGGTTCTGGCCTCTCCATGATGCTTGTCCCAGCCTATGTCTGCACCTACAGATACTCTTTGCTGCCTCTCTTGTGGGAAGAGGGATCACCTGAACACCTCACTCTGGAGCTCTGGTGATGTAGAAGGTGCTCCCTATGTGTCCCCAGCCCCTGAGGACACAGAGCTGGGAGCTGGCTCTCTGTGAATTCGTAGCCTCTTCCCTCCATGCAACTGCCCTGGGGATCCTGAGGCTCTGCCCAAAGAGGCAGAGTTAGGCTGCTTCACAGAAACTCGTGGCTCTGTGGACATTGATCCGCAATGTCCTGAGCCTTGTGTCCAGAGAGCCTCACAGAACCCATGTGAGAGTGAGTCAGAGGTGCGGAACAGTCCAGAGACCAGGCCCCTCAGTTTCCTTCCCAGGAGTTGACAGAGTCCTGCTGGCGTCCTCCCTTCAGCCCACAGAGATGCTCCATACACCCTCAGTGGGGGGAGGGAGAAAATACATCTCCTCCCTCTCCTTCAAAGAGGCGAAAGAGGAGGAGGGAGCTTGCCTTTCCTGTGATTTGCAGTGAAAGAAAAATTCCTTTGATAGATCAGTATGCTTGTGAGACATGCATTAGAAAACAAGTAGAAAATGATCCATCAAACATGTATTTCTTCACCATTAGTTTCATAGAGGGAAATCTAAAGAACTGTCCTACAGAATATGAAAACACTTAGCAAAACAACAAACACTCAAATGCTGAAGCACTGCTTTGCTCCCATGGGTGCACCCCAGAGTGGACCCAGCAGCTCTCCAGCCAGCTGGGCCCTGCTGCAGTGTTAAGCAGCCTGCCCTCAGCCTGGGGGAAGAAAGTCTCTGTCCCCTCCTGGTGGCACTCTAGTCCCTGGACACAGGGACTGTTCCTTTCCCTCCGCCCAGTCCCATGTGACCTGAGCTGGATTTACCCCAAACACATCGACCTCTGCCTGCAGCCGCTTCTTCAGGCTTTCCGGCGCTGGGGCAGTGGAAGGAATTTTCTCTGTTTTGGGCAAACAAAGATGGATGCCGTGACCCTCCAGCACTGCTAATGTCTCATTGGTTATAGGATGGGACATCTTGCTGATGCTGCCAGCGCTGGAAAAGAAAACAATTCAGCTTTTACAAAGTACTGAGCATCCATGTTCAGCCTTCCCAGTTGCAGGTTATTTGCTCACCAGTGCAGACTCCACCTATCTCTCAGGGAAACAGCTTGGAAGGATGGATCAGAGGAGACCACAGAGCCTGGGTTTCTGGAGATTTCTCAATGATGCGTGACACTGACTGTAGGTGATATACGCACCCTGAGGGATGCAAGATGAGTCTCAAGAGGTCCCGAATTTCAGAAGCAAAGGCTCACACATGGCACTCACTGTGCAGCCATCTTCCTTTTCCTGGTCCTATCTAGGCGCACCTTACTGCCCTGTGTGGAGTGAGTTTCACCCTCTGTCCATTGTGAGATGTGATTAGGTTCCAGCCATCCACCTCCACAGCACTCTTAGCTAGGGGCTGACCACTTGCAAGTGGCCTAGGAGCATTCAGAGCTGAGAGCGCTGCTGCCCTTAACCACAAGGAGGCTGGAGATGAGTGAGGATGCAGACCACACAGTGAGGATACAGCAGGAAGAGAGGAGGAGCAGGCCTTGCTTCCCTTCTGCATTCTCCTTCCAAGGGGCTCCAGGGTCCCAAGAGCTTCACGGAACTTGGGGCAGACTCACCCTGATACCTGGTCACACAGTGTGCTGTCAGAGAAAGTCATTCTGCGCCACCTACCTGTGCCTCTGGTTCAGCCTGCTGGTCCAGCTGAGCTCTCAGAATATCCAGGAGGCTGTGGCTCCGAGTTCTCTGGTTCTGATCAGTAGTTTATGCTTTTCGTCTCCTGCAATCCACCAGCCGCATAGTCTACTGTTTGCAGTACCCCGGATGTGGGGAGTACATCTTGTGGATTTGTGAAATATACCCATACTTCCTTTTTTCAGTTACTTAGTAACTTTTCAATTTTCCTCATGGAAACAACTAATGCTGACAGAATGTGGAAGTCACTTAGTCCGATGTGCGTGTCAACACCAACACTTGTGAAATTTGTGTCACTGGACAAGTTTGTGCTCTCGAAGCTCCAGCTTTTAATCTGACAGAGAGGCACACCTGTAGTGGAAAATCGCCTCAATGATAAGAAAAAGTATTTATGAAAAACTTATCCTATTTCTCTGCACACTTACTGAAATATAACTAATATAGCATTTCTAGGAATAGGGAAATTGATGAACAATGGTATTTCAGAATATATACTTTACCATATTTGTAAAAGAAATAATGGCTATGAACTTTCAAGAAACATTCACCATTACACGACCCACAACAGTAGCGATGAACATAAACAATATTTTGCACTCTAGTAGGCTAAGGCAGGAAGATCACAAGCTCAACTCAGCCTGGGTAACTTTATGGCTTAGTGAGACTTTGTCTCAAAATATGAAATAATAATAGTAATAATAATAATAATATCGATAATAAAAACATAAAACAAGCTGAAAATGTAGCTCATTGTGAAGGCCTTTGGTTCAGAACCCAAAATCCTATAGAGATTACTAAATAGACTATCTTCATGTTACATCCAGAGATGAATCAGAGAGATTCTGGAATCGGAAATTTGTTGCAAATGGCTAATAAACGTCCATCCCCTCTCCTCTAATTTCCTGCTGCTCCTTCCCATTTCTTGCTCAGAAGTCTGCTGCCATTTCCCATCGTGCCCTGGGCCCTCGTCCCTGTCACAGAGTCCAGTGAGGTGGGGGGCAGCTCTGCCAAAAGCCACTAGAGAGGGAGCTTGGTCCCTGAATAGGCAGAACATCCCCTTTCCCTCCAGAACCATTGCCTAATAAACCACTTCCATTTGCATAACTGCATAACAGCAATGACTGTCTTTGCAATCAGTTTTCCTCTTTTGCTATCCTCAAGTTAGTGATTTCAGAGAACTTTAAGGAACACATGCAATAACAGATGTACAGAGTTGTTCAAAGTGGTTTACTCAGCGTCTTCCCTTCCCTACTATCAGAGCCATATATTCTCACTGTCAGCCTCAGTCACTCTCAGCCTACTCCCCCTTCTTGTTTTCCTTTATAGCTTCAATAAATTTGCACAAAAGACTCCATTATGCTTTCTCAGCTCAGTCCCACCACATCCTCAGCTGCTTCCAGAGTCTGAGCTCCATCACCCTAACCAGGAGGGAAGGGCTGGTGGCACAATGACAGGCCCTGACTGATAACCCCGGAAGGGGCCTCAAAAGGCTGTACTGATGCTATTTCATACCGCTCACTCCTTGGTGTGGGGAGCCATCCTGGCACTGTCAGGTGCTTAGCAGACCCCAAGCCTCTGCTCACTAGAGGTGTGATGAGCAGGGCTGCCACCAGATTTCACCAGAGTCCATGAATGGGGAAGGAGCAAAATCTCCCTCCAGGGGAGAGAACAACTAATCTGGATGCAAACGTGACTTCTGTGTAAAGGCAAATGGCAAAAACAAACAAACAAACAAACAAAACAAAACAAAAAAACCTGTATTATTTTCTTTAAATCAACTTTTTTTGGATTTTAATTTTTAAAAAATTCAACAATCTTAAAAAGCATATAATCTAGTAGGTTAATCACTTTATGTGGACAGTTCAGTACTACTACAATCATATTTCCTGTGTAACAGATCTGTAGAAATTTTTCATCTCAGAAAACCAATAACTGTTTCCCCACTTGTGTCTGGTCTGGATGTCTCACTGTGCCCTGAAACCCCGCTTCTATTTTCTGTTCCTCTGAGTTTTGTGACCACTCGTTATTGTGTGCTTCATATGATTGGAATCACACTGTATTTGCTGAACGTCTGTGTGTGTTGCAGTATTTCTCCAGCATGCCGTCCCCAGCTCTCACCCATTTTGTACTGCTGGATGGGATTTCTTTATTATGTAAGCCTGACTGCAGTGTTACATTGTCTTTTTTGACCTGACCCTACAAACTGAGTTATTGCCCCTTCTTGGCTCTTGTTAATGATGCTGCAAAGAGCAACAGCCTGGATATGTCTTAAAGATCACACAATTTGTAGACCTAATACTGTTTCCTCTGGCCCTGGGTATCTCACGAAGTTATGCAAGCACTGGCGAAAGCTGCCACCATCGCCAGGATTGCTGCAGGTGGAAGAGTGCCCTTGTTACTCACGTGACAACTGGTGTATTTCAGTTTTTGTGGGAGGGTGGTCACAGACCACTTCCTCTTTTTTGCCACATGAGTCTGTTTTTATTTGGCCGTCACCAAAGCAAGCAAGCAAGCAAGCAAGCAAGCAAGCAAGCAAGCAAGCTAATATAGAGATACAGAAGGAGCCCAAAAACGAAAAATTAACAGCTTGTTGTAATCTAGTCATGAACATAAAATCTCCATGTGTTAGCCGTGCTCTGATTTTCAAAATTATTCTAATAGGTCCAGCATATAATCAAAGAGGAAGAGACAAGAGCATAAACACTAGGTACTAGAGACAGATGGGGATCATCTCAAAAGCAGTCTACTGTAGGATTTTCATATTTACATCAATTGTATAACCTCACAGCCACAGTGTCAGAAGTCATGGTCCCAAAGAAATAACTTTCAAGTGGCCTCAGAAAATTTCTACCTGTTCCCACCAGAAAAAATGTGTAGTAATATGAAAGCAATAGCATAATGGAAAAAAAATTGGACCTTCAAGACAAATTTTCAGTAAAATATGTAAGTCTCTATGACCCATAAGCTTGATTGTGCCAAACTGATTGGCTTTAGAGGTTTCCAGTGCTGGGAAAAGCACACTCCCAAGTGTATCAGGGTGGCACGGACTTGTGGTCTACATCTGAAACCTGACCCCTTCCTCTTTGGCACTATTTCCTGCTCTACTTCTTGACCACCATGAAGTAAACAGCTTTGCTCCACTGCTCTGTTTCTCTAGGGTTGGTTTCTGGAGGTATAGCTGTTCTGTTTGTGTGCACCATGTTTTTTCTGTTTCTTTGCATGCCATATGATCTTTTGTTGAGATGGGGGTTTTAATTAATCTCTATCCGTTATTGCAGATTAGCTTTGTACAGTGTGAGATCTTCAGAGATTAGCAGAGCTATACATACTGGAGCTCTAAAATGCTTGCCAATGCATCTCTTCTGAGCTATGTGTGCAGTTTTATGGGAAGATATTTCTCTCCATGGTCTCCAGGTACAGTCACCTCTACCTCCCTGGTATTGACTGCTGTCACTCAGTCTCCCCAGGACTGGAGTAGGGGTGCTCATCTTTGTTCTCAATGCCTAGCACTACAAATGGTGTGCAAATTGTGCTGGGTGCTGTAGTCCTTTAGGTCAAAGGAAACAAAAATCAGCTTCCCAGAAAGTCCCCCAAAATCCATGGACCACTTACTTTGCTCTCTTCATATTTTCTTTCAAAAGCAAGTCCAAAATTTCTCTCTCAGAAGAGAGAGAGTCTGGGATTTGTACAAGGACATGAATACTTCCATTTACTCTGATGCATGTGTTCCTGGCCTTACACTTTACCTGAGATGCTGTGTTATCTTAGTAGCTTCTGCAGTTCCCACAAACACATTTTAACCCATACATAATTTTTAGGATAGAAGGCTACAGGGACAATGTGATGCTGAGGTTTCCTTTTGCACCATCTTCATGATTGTATTCAAATTTTATATATATATATATATATATATATATATATATATATATATAATTTTGTTACAAGATCAAATATCAAATCTCATCTGGAGCTAGAAAATTTTTCCAGCCATTGGGGTCTATGTCAGTATATTGTCCCAAATCCTCACGTGGTCCTGCATTGTGGGCTTTTCAGAGGTGGCTGAAGATAAAATTTGTGATTGTTTTATCTTGTAATGCTGGGATTAAGGGTGTGAGTGATATACCCACGCCAAAACAGGTAGCCTGCATGCAATATAAGGGAGGGAATGATGCTTGCTGTTTCCCTCCTCCCTTATTGCTTTTGCTGTCTTCTGCATCCATGAAATGTTGCCCCTCTGCCATGTGCTACTCTGCCTTGCACCCAGCAGATTATGGACTGAAACTTCCACAAACAGTGACATAAATATTTTCCCCTTAAACTTTGAGTGTCAGGTGTTTTGTCTTAGCAGTGAGAAAAGTAACTAAGACAGATTTTGGTACCAGAAGTGAAGTCATTGCCGTGACTACATGACCATATGGCTCATTAATCTTGTAGAAGAAATATCATGACAGTTGAGTGTCCAATTACTGTATATAGAACTAGTTTCAAAAAACTGCAAAATATTGATCAACTTTTCCAATATAAGCTAGTGTCAACACAAGAGGGAAGCTTGACCTATATTTCTGAACATCAAATGTAAACTCCCATGTGAGGCATTGTTCTTTAGACTTTGGGAAACAAAAGCTAGAAGCTGATAAGTAACACCCGCGTCTTTTCCTTCCTCCACTTATATTTGTCTTTCCATACCCCTATACCTCCAATTTGCTGATATGATTTGAAAAAAAGAACTCCAAAGTCCTAAGTGTTTGGAATGCAGAACATTAATTTGCAAGCAGTTTGGTCTTTCTTGTAATGTCTTACGGTAAATGACAACAGGAAGTGGTCAGTGAACACGCAACTTGGCCACCTGCTCCAGCATTTAACAAATTCCAAGGAAGAAGGATCAGGGTCACCATAACTAGTTTCATAAATCTGCTGGAACTTCCCATATGTTAGTGAGAAGTTTCTTCTTATAATGGGAAAGAAAAAGGAAGTGTGACACAAATAAAGCTGAAAATATCTTCTGAAAATGGATATTTAATCAAAACAAACAGGAACTAAGAGGAAAAATTTAAGAGCTAGATAAGAATTTCTGGCAATTTTTGAGCTCTTTGGCCTTTTGGGTGATTCCAATAATTAAAAAAATTCTTATATCAAAGTAGTAGTTTCAGACCAATCTGAACTATTATTGATATTTTTATTTAATATCTTATATCTTCAAACTATGTTGAAATGTCTCTGTTCAAATAACTAATTTGGCCCCACCATTGGAGAGATAGCTGTTTTTTAGTATTGACAACGATCGAGGCTCTGTGCACAAATCTATACCTGTAGTTATTACCCCAGGTACTGTACTTTGCATCCCCATTTTGAGGAAGCACAAATGGTTGAAACTATGCATCTCAGTCTAACATAAGATCTAAGACAACTCTCTCCAGAGGAGTAAATTTTCACAGCGTTAATTTATCTAAGAATTTAACTGTAGTTTTATATTCTGAAATGTACATGTATAGCTTACAGCGTTAATTTATCTAAGATGTACATGTATAGCTTATAAATGTACATGTATAGCTTACAGCATTAATTTATCTAAGAATTTAACTGTAGTTTTATATTCTGAAATGTACATGTATAGCTTACAGCAATGTTTCTGTTATTTGTTACATAAGTAATAAAGTAGGGTAATGTAGGCTGAGAACATAAAATACAATGGCAAGTTCAATAGATACTAAAACTAGTGAAAAATCATTTGGGGACATAATAGTCACATGGTCTTAAAGAATTAGCCTGTTGATTATTTTTAATATGATACTGAAAATATATCTTCATGATGATGGCAGCTGATGGATATTTGCTTAACTTTTATCAGTGGTTGTGATGAAAGTAACAGAGACCGGGTGACTTAAATGACATTCATGTGTTTCTCAGTTGAGGTGGCTGGAAGTACCAGACTAAGGCCCTGATACATTGTTATGTGCCATGAGAGCGCACATTTGGTTCTCACACTGCTGTCTTTATGCTGTGTCTTCACATAGTAATAAGGAGTGAAGGAGTTGTCAGAGACCTCTTTTTAAGGGCGCTGATGCCATTCATGAAAGTGCCAATGTCAGGGACTCACTACATCCCAAAGGTAGACTCCTAACACCAGTACACCCAAGCTTGAGTTTCAACCTACAAACTTTGGAGGATAGTAAAACTCAGTCCATAACAACACAATAATCATGTGATCAAAGAAAACATCACCAAAGGTGGAATGAAGTGACAGTATTTGCTTCCTTACAGGATATAATGGATGATTAACAAGTACACATTTCTGGTGTTGTGTTCTTGCTAAATAGTCTGCATTTATGAAAAAAATGAAATTTCTAGAATACGTGGCAATCTTCAAAACAACTGATCCATAGGGAAAAAAGTCAACATAAAGAAATAGTAAAGCAACTGCCAACACAAACAGACAAAACATGGTGGAACATGTTCCAAGACTCTAGATTATAAGACTCTTTATAGATACTATCATCCAACATATGTGTGTGTGTGTGTGTGTGTGTGTGTGTGAATACAGATATTCTGATCTACATATTCAATGACAATTCAGACTTACAATCTGTGTTTTTGTTGCTACAGCTCTGTACATCTTGTTTATAGAGCTTCAATATCTTTTGGGTACTGTATACCTTGTTTGGATGACTGCACTGTAGTTTTATATTCTGTTAGACATTTCAATACTGCATGTAAAAGGTTACAAATAAAAGAAAAGTCATTGATTTGTGGTTTCCTTATGCCATTTATTTGTTCTGAATATCAGCGTACATGCTACATAAAATTCCTGAATTATCAATCAGTTCATTTGACCTGGTCACAGGAATGGAGCTAGGTCATTAAATGAGAAATGCCTGTATATGTATAACTTGTATATAATTATATATAAATTATGTATGATTTGTTCACTTATAAACTATATATGTAATTTTGGGACAGTAGGAGGAAGTTTTAGTAGGTACTATAGGTTAGATTAGGTTATCAATAAAATTAGAAATATAATAAGAATACTGAGGCAATATACTATGAGTAATGTACTATTTGTAAACCAAGTACCATGACATCGTGAACTTTCTTCTTTTACAGTATTTACTGTGTATATTAAAGATATAACATGATATTATGAGATGCATATAGATAATAAAATGATTATTGCAGTGAAGCAGATTAACATAGCTACTGTGTCACTGTGGCCCATTTGAGTGTGTCAGAAATAGCTATCTATAAAGATTCTTATAACCTAGATTCTTGGAACATGTTCCACCATGTTTTGTTTGTTTGTGTTGGCAGTCGCTTTAATATTTCTTTATGTTGACTTTTTTCCCTATGGATCAGTTGTTTTGAAGATTGCCACGTATTCTAGAATCTACACATTTAGCACAAAACCCAGAAAATTTAGTCTTCAGGTTGTACTTCAAATCTTTCAATTTGCTCAGCTACACACCCACTATGCTGTGTCTTTCAACCTACAAATCCCTGTTGGCCCCTTTATCCTCACCTGCACCTCTAGTAATCACTATTTTTTCTGTATGGTTTCAACTTCCTTTTCCTTTTAGGTTCCAGATATCTGTGAGATCATGAGATGATGTTCTGCCTGCATTTGGGTAATTTCACTGTGCAGAATGCTTTCTAGCCTTACTCATGTTGTGGAAAATGACAGATGCTCTTGTTTCAGGCTGAAATTTATAGATACACACTGTCTTCATCATGCATCAGTGGACACCCGTGGGTCATTTCCACCTCTTGGCTGTTGTTCATTAAAGCTGCAGTGATATCAGGAGGCCAGATTTTTTAATGAGTATGGATTTACTTTCCTTTGGTCACATACTAAGAAGAGGGAAAATTAGGTCATATTTCATTTTTTAAGGAAACTTCACATAGGATATTTTAAAAGAATACTAGTGGTACCAATGTACACACTGAGTGTGTATGTCTTCTCCTTTCTCCACAGCCTGCCCAGCACTGCCCTTTCATCTTTTTGATAACAGTCATTCCTTCTGCAGTGAGGAGGAACCTATTGTTTCGGTTTGAATTTCCTTGATGTTTAGTGACCTCCAGTTTTTTGATAAATTTCTCTGCTACTTAGCTGTGAAAGTCCTTTTCCTGTTTTTAAGTTGGCTCATTATATTCCAAAATTAGATTTTATGTACATGATCTAAATTTTAGATGTCAACCTAATCATATATATGGTTTATGAACATCTTTCACAGCTCATATGTTGTCTTTTGGGGTTTTTTTTCACGGTTTGCTTTTATGTACAGAAACTTTAGTTTGATATCATTTCATTTAGTTATTTTTACTTTTGTAGCTTGAGATTTGATGTGATTTCCAAAAACATCATTGCCAAATCCAAGGTCAAGGAATTTCCCCATTTTAATTCTATGAATTCTACAATTTCACTACTTATATTTAGGTCTCTTACACATTTGAATTGCTTTTGTGTATGGTATAAGATGAGCATCCAATTTGACATGTATGAATCCAGTTTTGAAGATGCTATCCTTTCCTTTATTATTTTGTCTTGGTATTATTGCTGGAAATCAGTCAATTATTAGCTTAGGTCTGTGCCACTGTAACAACATATTTGATAACTGGGTATAAATAAATGAAATTTATTTATCACAGTGTGAGAGGTTGAAAGTCCAAGATAAGAGACCAATAAAACAGGTTTTTGGTGAGGTCCTAGTCTTTTTATTCATTTTATTATTGTGAATGCTGAATCCTCATATGACAGGAGGATGAGAGACAACATGGGCCAAGTCCTGACAGGCCAGGGTCAGGGTCTCATTATTGAGGGAAGAGCCCTCAGAGTGTGAACCCCTCCTGACAGCCTCACCTAGGCAGACTGGCCTGGAGATTGAGCACTAGCAGGGTCACAGATTTTCCACTTAGCTTGAAACAGCACACAAACTATTTTGATGATTTATATGTTCATTTATATCCTGCTCCATAAAATTATAAACTACAGCAGTGGAAGCACAATGCCTTTCCTGGACAGCAGTATTGTCTCATATGCTTAGAATAATATCTGCCTCATTATAGACACTTTACAAACATGTGTTGAATAAAATGATAAATGTGTGCATATATTCATGTGTGTGTTTAATGTAAAACTTTTGTGGATCAGTAGATGAAAGTCCAAGTACTGGTTGTACGACTCATGTAACAGCAAGTTATCTGTATAGCTCTGTAAGCCTGATGGTATCTTCCTGCCTTGTACTGAGTAGAAATACATTACACAGGGAAATTTTGTATTATGTTCACAATTATACAGGAAGCAAATAACAGAGATATGATTTTCAACGTAAAAATGCAGGACAGATGGAAAGCCCTTGTTCTTCAGTACATTCTGTATCTCCTGTTACCATTATCTTTTCTATGATATTCCATCAGGATGAGAAGTAGGTCATACATGAATATACCACTTCTGGATTTATTTAATTTGTTTTAGAATTGTAGCATAGAAATCAATACATTTAATGTATAACTAATAAATACCACACATTATACCATGTTGTATATATGGCCTTGGATACATACTTTATTAAGATATAATCCTGCCCAGTAGTTTACAAAGATTCATTCAGATTTAAAGGCTGCCTACACTCTTCCATGTACTTTATATGAGAAAAAGGAAACAAAATGGGGGGTATATTTAATTTTCTGGAAGGACAAAATTCTCCAAGTGTGGGTTAAAAATAAAGAAGTCAGACAAGCAGTACTGTTAGACAGGGAAGCAGGTATAGGACCTGCAAGGAGGTCTCATTTCAGAAACATCATTTCACCCATTTGTTGCCAAAGGTTCTGCATCAATCTAATTCCCTTACATAGAGTCCTGCACATGACTAAATGTCATTCAAGTGCTGTTGTCCAATTAAATAAATGCATAGCTTTAATTCAGTATCTGGTATTCTGTTTAAGACTGTTGAAAAAGAATTGTCAAGTTTCTGGGAAAATAACAGAACATAATCTGAACCCCCCCACACACAGACACAAACATATACACTCCAGAGGTGGATTTGGATGGTTTTTACACATAGTTTTTGCATTAAAGGCAGGGGACATTTCCAGGAACACTTTACTCTGGATCTGTTGGAGCCATCAAGTCTCTCCCCAGTGGTGCTGAGGATGCTGTTTCTGTGGTGGAAGTATATGATGGTAGAACTAGCATAACCTGTGAACCGAATCACAGTGTCATAGGTGAGTGACCAAATAACATCAATGTTTCTCCTCCCTACTTAATATCTTTATATGATTTCTCCCTGAATCAATCTCAGGACCCATGAAGTGGACTTCTCAGGTTTCCCTTAAATTAGACTATGTTATGGTTTGTGTTTGTATGCCACCCCCACCCAAGTCTCATGCAGTCATGGAGGCTGTTGAGTCTAGCATTTGTTACTGGTTTGCTGTCTAGCACTGGGATTGTCAGTGTGAGTGCTGCGCCCACTCAGAGGTGGATAGCTGGCTTGCAGTTTAAGTGAGGGAAGGAGGCATGCTTTTCACTTTTTGTGTTTTTTGCTCTTGTTGCTTGCTGCCGCCATGAATGGCTGCCCCTCAGCCACTCCACCCTGCCCTGGATCCAGCTGAGTATGGACTGAAACCTCTAAGGAACCAGCAATCAGTCCCTGCTCATTTGATTTTTATTATATGCAGACTACTCACCAAGGATAGGTTTAGCACTCACATTGTATATGTATACCCTCCTCCTGCACAGGCTAATAATGTTACAAACTAGCTACCCTGGGCCCCTGCTGAATCACTTAGTTAAAGTTCTGACTCTCTCAAACTGACACAATGAAAAATATCCTAGAATAGTACTGGCTTGTCTTCTACAATCCAGGATGTAGAGCTACTGAGTCACTTAGTTAAGAATCTAGACTCCTCAAGTTAATACAGTGTTTAAACCATAATAGAAAGTCTAGATCACACTTTCAGTGACAGTTGTCAGCCTGGGAAGCTGGTGGCTAAAGCTGAGTCTAACTTGTGACATTGATGCCTGGCAGTTCTCCAGGAGCCAGGAATGGTTGCTGTACCAAGGTAATGGAGTCACAGCTGGCCAAGTGTGAGAACCTCTCTGCATGAGGTGTGCTTAGGGGGATGAGCTTCATGTAGTGAAGATAGGAAAAGAGCTTGCTTTGGCCATTCCAATACTCCTAATTCTAATGATTCTCAAGGTGTCAGAGTTGGGACTGCCTTCTCTTCAGTGTGGATGGGCCCTTGGATATGGCAGGTTTTCTCTCCATGAGCTGATTTTGAGTACACCCAAGAGTCATTATCCTGAATGAACCTGACAGTTGTGTGAGTGCTATAAAAGTACCCTAAAGAGTTTAAGATGTTTGATGTCCTGATGTCCTCAAAAAGTTGTTTATTGGCATTCGTTCAACATGTGAAAGGGAATGGGTTCTGCAGCCTGAGCATGGAAGAAGACAAGGAAGTTCAGATGGGAACACAGCACAGCCAATTCCATGGGTACAGCCTTGTAATACCCTGAGCAGAGGGCTGAGCTGACTATGTTCAGACCCTTGTGAAGAAACAGAGATAATAACCATGAATTTTGTGTGCCTGATGACACAGAAATAGTAAACTACTACAGATATCAGAAAGTGAAGGTGAGTACTCACCCCACCAAGGTAACAGCAGATAGCTTTGCACCCAAATGAAGAGACAGAGACAGCCACGCAGAATTCCAGGATACTTAAAAGGAGCACCACTCCATCTAGTGCCTTAAAATCAATTCAAAACACAAGAATGAATGGAGATCACAGTCCCAAACATTGTAATCATTACAGTCGCCAGAGACAAACAACCCCAGTTGGGAGCCTGGGCAATGGTTCTTTATACATCTTGAACCATGGCAAATTCTTTACATACTGGAGGTCAGTTATTCTCTTATTATTTTCACTAATAAAATCAAGATTTTCTCACTACGTTTTAGTACCATTATGGAAATACAATATGAAAGTGCTTTAAATTGGCATGTGTAGCTGGTTTAAATATTGCTGTCATCTTAGCCCTTTAAGCACTATAAATTCCATATCATTGACACAATCATGGGACCCTATCCTGTAATTACTGTTGAGGATAATAGTTCCCTAATCTTTAAAAACTAAAGCTTCATTCGGTTGTAGGGCAAAGAAGAAACTGTCTTGCAAACAGATTGTTTGTTGAAGTTAGAGGGATTAGACAGTATTATTCAACTGGGTTGAAATAAGTGAAAGTGACAACACAATTAATAAAATCCAAGAGATTAAAGGATTCTGCTGTTTGATTTGAAGATAGAGATCAGTGCAATGAGCAACAGAATTTAGGAAGCAGGCCTAAAACCTAGAAAAGTGATTTTCCCTAAAGCACCCAGAAAGGAATATAGCCCTACCAGGACTTTGACACTAGCTTAAGGAGACCTATTTTAAACTTTTGAACTTCAGAATTCCACAACAGTTTGATCATAAATTTTAGGTATCTATTAAATTAGTAGGAATTTGTCTAATGTACAATAATAAAGTGAAGCTATAATGAACACCTGCTTAATTTACATGCAAAAGCAATTGCTTTAAGTTTACTTTCATCCAAAATATGGGCTTAATCTTGAGGGATGCAGACAGAATTGCAAGGAAAAAAGAAAAGAACAAAAACACTAAGAAATCATTACTTGATAACTTACATACTGTCATCTTGGAAATAGTTGTCAAGTTACAAAGTTAAGCAGAAGTCCTCTTTCATAAGTGTCTTCACAAGGTAAGATCAAAAATACAGTGAATGGGTTGGGGCTATAGCTCAGTGGCACAGCACCTGACTGGCAAGTGTGAGGTTGTGAGTTTGATCCCCAGTACCAAAAGAAAAAATAAAAGCCAGTGAACGCCAGTGCTCAGCACCATCCCACAGAAGGGCAGGCGAGTGAAGACATGTTGTGTCCTATTCCACCTCATTCACCAGATCTGGCACTGTGTGACTTTAAGACTTTCTCCGAGTCAAAATGAACATGAAAGGTAAACATTTGGAATGACATCAAGGCAGCCACAACAGTACAACTAAGGACACAAAATAGGAGTTCCAAGATTGCTCTTGAAAGTGGCCAGAAAAAGGAATGAGTATGTGAGTCTGGTTTATTTCACTTAATGTGGTGATCTCCAATTTCATCCATTTCCTGCAAAGGACATAAATTTGTCCCCTTGCACTCTGCGTGTATATGACACTTGTCTATTTATTTACTGGGGGAACCTGGGGTGTTTCCATACTGTAGCTATTGTGAGTTGTGCCACAAGAAACACAGGGGTCCCTGCAGTATGCTGACTTCAGCTCCTTCTTGGGTATTCCTCGTGCTATCCTGAGTCATGTGGCAGCTTTAGTCTCAGTTTTCAAGGAAACTTCATGCTAATTTCCATAGTGGCTATATTAAGTTATATTTCCAGCAGCATGGGGAAGAGTTCCTTCTCCCTTTACATTTTTGTCACCTTTATTGTCTTTTGTATTCTCGGTGACAAGCACTCTGAGGGTCATGAGATGGAATCTCAGGGTAACTTTGCTTTATATTTGCCTAGTAGCTAAAGATCATGAACTTTTTTCCATGTGGTTACTGATTGTTTCATCATCTTATTCTGAGAAGTGTGTTACATTTATTTTACATTTATTTACTAGGTTATATGATATTTTGGTGTTAAATTTTTAAAAATTCTTTATGATTGTTGATATTAATCCTTCATCAGGAAAGAAGTTGACAAAGATTTCTTCCACTGTATATTTGATGGCATTATTTTGGTGTGAATAAGCAATGCTCAAGACCCGTAGAGTATTAATAAGTGATAAAATAAAAGCACTAGGCTGGATCCTGCAGAATATGATGTTGAAAGGGTTATTTTTCACACTGAGGTGAGAGAAGAGGAAGAGAGATATAACTAACCAGCTAGCTGAGTCTGGAAGCTCTAGTGGACAGAAGATAATAGGAAACATGAAAGTGTTAATGGCCAGCCAACATTTCACTAGTAAAAATGTAACAGCGTGTGTCAGTGTGCTGTAGGATGCCAAAATAGCTCTCCTCCCTGCAATCACCCCGGGCAGTATCTCCAAGAACTTTTACTACTTGCAAGAGATTGTGTAAGTGTTAATTTGGAGGAAAAGCAATGAGAATATCATCTAGATGAGGGCAAATGATGCAAAATGAAATGACAAAATATAAACAGAAGCTTAAAATATTCCAGGAAGTGAATGTTGAGGCTAAAAATTGGTAAACATTGCAAGAATACCAAGACATATCCAGGGTGCTGCTCCAAGCATGTAGCATAGCTTTCAAGACAATTTTCCTTTATCATTAGAGAATGATATAACTCCACTGGGCTGCATCAGGAAGCCCTGGGGGAATTTGAGAACTGGCATTACCTTGTATTTTAGATGAGATAACAACATATATGGATCAGTGGATTGTAACTAAACAGTAAAAATTGTGCCAATGTACCATGCACAATGACTACTGCAGAGCATGTGTTCTGTCATTATGTGCTTTCTTCTCTCTTGGCCTCATGATTTTTAGAGGACAAAGAGAGATGCTATGTGAGCATAACTCTTACATGAGAGTTTGCTCTGTTTCTTACTGGGTTCTTCTTTTCCCCAAAAGATCCATCATTAGCCAATGCTGATCGCTGGTTCTGCCGGAACCAGTGCTCTGCACTGCTGCTACGTTAGTATTTCATGAGAAGAGGAAGCACTCACTACTAAAATAGTTGTTGTCATTAGACAGGTTTCAAGTGACTGATGATAGTAGCAGGTGAAGGGGATGAATGCGGTTGTGCTCACGCTGACTGCAGTGATTATCATTCCTACTCCAGCAAACACAGAGCTGCTGATGTTCACACCTAGACTGGCTCGTACCTGCAAAGGAATAAAAGTCAGTTAAGTAATCCAGAGGCATACTCAGCCATGTCTCCATTATCCATGTGAAGCCTCCCTCACTTGTTTCCCAGCATATTTCATACTGTCTTCAGTATTTCAGTGGTCTTCAAAATGACCTCTTTCCCTAAATTTGAAATGATTAATATCTGACCAAGACGAAACCATGACCCTGTTATTTCCTAGTTTTACTCTTTCAGATGCTGTCTATGAGTCAAGAGATGAACTCCAAGTCTCCTTGCTGGGGCTTCTGAGCCCTCTGCACCTCGGCTGCACAGCCCTGTCTTTGCACCTCCTGTGGAGCTCTGCTGCAGGGCTCCCCATTTCCTAAATGATGCCTGTTCCTGTGGCTCTCTACCTTTGCACATTATGCCTTACATTGTATCTTTTTTTCTGTACAATCTCTTTTTATGTTGAAATAAACTTTCTATGAGAATGAAAATAGCTCAGGAAATGGTGAGAGGTTTGGCATGAATGTTGCATGAGGTACCCTTCAGTGGTTGTAGCCAGAGGAAATGTTAGAGGCCAGATTGTTGGAAAGCTCATATTGATCACACTGCAGTTTTATGTTTGCATTTTCAGTAAGGAATTCATCTATCTATCTGTCTATCTACCTATCATCTCAATATAGATAGATATAGAGATGGATATGGGCAGAGACATATTGTCTGAAACTAGCATTGTGAAAAACACACTGGTATGAGTAATAATTTAAATTTTTTTCTTGAGCAAAGGTTCATTGGGAAATGGAAAACTCAAAACTCTTTCTGGATGCAGTTTTAAAAGCCTTTTAATTAATGGACACTATTTGGTGCCTCTATCCTGGACTTGATCTCGAGTTCAAGGCTACTTTAGCTGATTCTTACTGACTTTCCTTCTCCAGTGCCTCTGCATTTCCATGCAGACTCCCTCAGCCACAATGTCCCCAAAATATTCAATACCCAATAAACAGTGATTATCCTAGTATTTGAATACAATTGTTGAACAATCCTTCAAGGTAAAGCTCATGTCTCTTGACTTTTAAGAAACAATCTCCACTTACTTCCAGCCAGAATGCATATTTAATTAAATGTTTCCCTTGTGACATTGAAATAAAATAAAGTAGAACTCACAAGACCTTTTGTAGTTCTTCTTGCTGCTGCAATTGACAAAGACCCTGAAATAATAAACTAGGAATGGAAGGAAAAAGTCAGGTAAAAACTTCAAAAAGTTATTACAAATCATAGTTTATTAAAACTGACTCCTAAAATCTGTCAACATGTGCAATAGAGCAACAGTTTAAAAGAAATACCAACATTTGCTGATCATGGTTTCATTCTTCCAATGAATAACACAAGAATCCTATGAGATAGTTTCATGGGAAAATTTATCGAGTTTTTCAAAATATAACTAACAGCAATCATCTTAAAATTGTTAAAACCTCTGAGAAATATGGTATCCAAATTCCTGAAAGGAAGTAATACTAATACAATACCAATGATATATGATAGCCAAATAAAAATAAAAGCAGTTAGTACTATTGTCGTTTAAAATATCTATTAAAAGTTCTGAATAAAATAATGGCAAAGAAAATTTAGATTCCTCATTTGATGATGATTGAAATAAACTAGTTTATTTTGTTCTATGAATTGTAAAACAGTTTTCCAGTTTCTAAGGTGCCTGGAGTTGATTTGGTTCAATTCTCTGCCTTATATAATTCAACTTTTAAGTTTCTGAATTAGCATTCCACATTTGATTTCAGAAACTCAAAAATGATAAATTAATTCCAAAATGAATGAACTAATGAAATAGCTTGATAAATGTACTCTTTAATGTAATCGTAAATAGAAAAGAAGGATTTCATGAACATCACCCTAAAAAAAACACAGAATACTGTCCATTCTTTTATCTGAAATAAATCATGAACATTTTCTTTCAAATAGTGCTGTACATTTGGTCAGGAGTGTCTCCAAAAGTGTGTGTGTTCAAGTCCCCAGACTGGTGACACTGTGTGTTAAAAATTGGATGTATTAATACAACCTCATTTGTTATACTAGCAAAACTACACAAAAATCTTAGAAGAAAAATAAAACAGTGAGTGTTAGAGATTGCCATGAATGAAACTTTGCAATATTCCAAAAGTACATAAACGAAAACTTGAAAAATAGATTAGTGTGGCAATAATTTTGTGGGAGTATCATAAAAGACACATAGCTGGACTAGAGACGGAAGAGCTGAAGAGACATTTGAAATCAAGCAGGTCTCACTATTTATGCATGTGGTGTGGGAAGGAACAAAAGGGGACACTGCGTAGGTTAGCTGGGAAATACAATTAAAAAGATATGTAAAGACACCTTCAAAATGTTTGTACCATTAATTAATCAGAAGCTGAAGTGAGAAATGCCCACCACACCCTGGGTGGTGGCTCACTTGTGAGAATTTAGTGGCTGCCCTTCGTGGTGATGTGTGGAAGTCAATGTGTGGAAGTCAGAATCTATGTAAAGGGGCTTCCAATGTGGTCTTGGGAGGGAAATGAAAGTGGAAGTTGAAATCTGGATTGGTTGGGTGTGCAGTTCTGAAAACAGACCATCTATTTTGAGTCCGATTCCTAAACTTAATAGACTTGGACAAGTAACTTTTCTAACTCCTAATTTCCTCTCTGTTACAATAATTTGAACAACAAATATTACCTTAGAAGATTGTGATGTTTGATCAAAATGGATGTACACATATAAACCTTTAATAGAGTGCCTGTGTCATAGTAAAAGTTTAATACAAATTAATTTGTTTAGATTGTTATTAGATAAAAAGGACATATTGCAGCTTCCAGATGTAGACAAGAATTTCCCTTCTGCAAATCTTAAACTTCTACACTCTGAATAGAAGCAGGAAGTCAAAAGTCAGACCTATCATGAAACTGTAATCTTTGTTATTTTCAACTTCATAGGAAAAGGACACCCTAAAACACCAGAATAGTTTTCCAGATGCTGACATAAAAACATTGTACAAATTATTTAAATATTCCTCAGTTCACTAGATAAAACATGATATATTGGATTCAGTGTATCCTCTAATGTTCAGAAAAACCCTCTTGCATTTCAACTTGAGCAAAGATTTTTTAACTATGTAAATTGTTATTTTTATTACATTGTAATTGAAGTTAGTTTTAGTAAAATTCTGAAACAAAGTTTGCCTAAAAGTAATTCTGTTTTTCTAAGATGACCATTGGCAGAGTTGACAAATTGCCAATGTTCTCATTTTCCGCAGTCGCCTGTAATTTGAGCAGTGTGAAACCTTTCCAGCTACAGAAGTGAACTGTGTTAGAGAAAGTTCATAGTAACAAGACAGGTAGCTTTGCTCACCCTTGCTTTGAGGATCTATGTGTAAGATATTAATGAGCAATGACGTGTGCCTGCAAAATGGGTGTGCTCTGCCAGTCATGTTCCATGAGGTCCTCACCCTGAGCTTGCCAAGCCTGTAGGGGCCCTGCTCCTGGGCTACTTGTTGGAAGAATCCTTGCTGTCAATGTTTAAATCTTTCCTCTCTGTGTCCTTAGCTACACTCTGCTGTAATACATCTTCCTTAATAGATATGAAATAATTAATGTCTAATTGTCTATAAATTTATGCTGTTATATTCTTTATGCTAAGTGCAAAAGTGAAACAAAGGAAAGTTAAACGTACTTGTCTCGAAGTGATAGAACATATAGTACGTTTAGGAGAGGTTTTCCTGGAAACTGACAGTGGTAGAAATAATACTGTGTTATCTATGATTTTGTGACCAACAGGGACCACTCACCATCACCGATCCCCAAACTGAATAACCTATGTACACTGACAGGGGTTTTGGTCCACGAAACGGCAGCGTGCTGCACATTATTACTATTCCCATGCTGAGGATCATCAAGCCGGTCATGATCTGCATAGCCTGCAAAGGACAAAGGAAAGAAAACATTGTCTTGCTCAAAATGGAGTTTATGTCATCTTCTAACCAACTACACAAGTATTATCTATCTTTTGGTGCAGTCTATTGACCTTTAGCTATTCTCTTGCCATTTTTTTACATAAAGTATTATGGATATGCCAACTGACTAAAATTATCCCTCTGACTATTTGTCACTCCCCTAGTGTTTTACAGTTGGAAGAACTTTGTTAAAATCTGCCCAGAGGCACTTATGTGACACCCAAAATACTACTTGTACTTCATCTGCTGCTGTCCTTTATCACATGCTTTGACTAGCTAGACTCATAAATTAGGAAGCATTTACTCCAGTGAACAGACTTAACATAGGAAAAAAATTAGATATAGGACAAGAAAACAAATAAAGGAGCAATTGTGACATTCTCTTAGGACCTTGGGTCTCAAGACTGAAAGTACAGTGAATTAAAAATTGAGCATTGGAAAGGATCCAAAGCTATGAATCATCAAATCTAGTGGCACATAGAGGTATGAAGGGAGAGAAATTAACAGCATAAGAGTCACTTGATAGAAAATGTAAGATTTAAAGTCCTTTATCTAAGTGTCCACCCAAGAAACCAGAAATAGCAAAGTAATTAAATCCAAATAAAACAGAAAAGAAATTAAACCTTGGAGTAGAAATTAATAAAATTGAAAACAAGAAACTACCAGACAAGAAGAACAACATCTAAAGAAAAATTTAAGGACAAATTAAATCAGTTACTATCTAGCCAGCCTGAGCAAGACAGAGAATATCACTTAATAATATCAGAATGAAATTGAAGCCATGGCTGTGGAACACGGAACATCAAAAGTTAATGAAAGAATAATATGAGAAACTGTGCCCATAAATTTGATAACCATTATGAAATGGGTGACTCCTTAGAGACACATGAACAAAACTCACAATAAATAAAAATATTCATTTTATATAGGGTTATGTTATTAAATAAAATTTATGCATATTTAGTAGTGATAAAAAAATACCAGTCCTAGAAGGTTTCAATTTTACCAAATTCATAAAGAAAAAATTATGACAAATCTTTATGATTTAGTTCAAAATACATGCTAATTATTGTATGAAGGTAGAAATTCCAAAAATAACTAAATCAAATGGACATTACAAAAAAGAAAACCACTGACCAACATCACATCTCTCATGAACTTAGATAATGTAAGCCTCAACAAATTTAACCTAACAGGTTAGGAAAAGAACTAAGAACCATGAGTGAAAGGTATTTATCTAAGACATGCAACAATAGATTATCACTTAAGAATCAATTAATTTAATCTATCTCATCAGTAGCCTGAAAAAACCATATGATCATATCAATAGATGGCAAAAAGGACTGAGAAAAACCACTCATCCATTATAAAGAAATTCCAGGAAATTAGTAATATAAAGGACTTTCTCAATTTAATAAAGGAAGTCTGCAAAAATCCAAACAACTACCATTAGAGTCAACAGTGAGAAACCAAGATGTTTCCCATCAACATAAGTAACAAGGCAAGTGTTTCCCTGTCATCAGTCCTCTCTCCATTTCTTTGGAAGACTTAGCTAAAGCAATCAGAAAAGAATGAGAAATAAGACATATAATCACTGGGAAGAAGGAAATAATCTTCACTTCTTTATAGATTACATGTTTATCTAGGTAGAATGTCTGAAGGAGACATTGTTTATAAAGTCCTGCAACTAATGTTAGTATGGCTTGTTTGCAGTATATGAGCTTAATGTATAAGAGTCAATTATTTCTTGGGATAGGTAAAAATTGAAATTAAAAATGCAGTACCACTTAAATTCGTAACCCTGGGAATGACACATATAGGTAGTAATGCTTCATGTTTGTTTGTTATAAACCTAACAAATGCTTGCAAAACTATAATGAAAGCTATTAAACTCTGATGACATAAATCTAAGATCTAAATAACGGTGGAGTGATTCTAGTCCATATTCTTGGCTAAGAAAGCTTAATATACTGAAGATGTTAGTTCATCCCAGAATATGTATCAACTGCCTGCAATTGTAGTGGAAATCCCAAAATCATATTTTATGGGTATCAAATACTGACTTGAATAATTATATGGAGAGACAAAAATTTCAGAATAACAAGTAAAATGTTGAAGATAAAGGAAGAGTAGGGAGACTAACAAAATTGAACTTTAGGTATAGTGTAGAACTTTAGTAATCCAGAACTATGGTTTTTGCAAAAATAGCAGACAAACAGGTCAATGAAAAGAGAACAGAAATCCTGGAAATAGACACATGATTATATTCAATTGATTTTAAGCAAAGGAGAAAGGAGAACAGAAACAAGAAAAGGTCATGTTAGAGAAGGTGGACACTCACATGCAAAAATTGAATTTGAGCACACACATTTTATCCACTATAGTAATTATTTCAAAATGAGTCTCACGTGTAATGAAAGCTACATTTAAATTTCCTTTAAAAAGTTGAATATCTACATGACTTTAGATTTGGTGATATCATTTTCAATACAATATCAAATGCATGATCCATAAAAGAATGGATAAAATTAATTTCCTTAAAAGCAATTGTTTTGCTGTGCAAATACATATTAAAGAAGCTGAAAATAACCCACTGTCTGGAGAAGATAGTCTCGAGACACGTACATGACAAAGATGTGTAATCAAATAACACACACTGAAATCTTAAAACTCATGCATGTGAAAATCTTGTTAAAAATGAGACAAATGCCTTAACAGTGAACCCATCAAGAACACATAAGAATGGTAAAGAAAATCGTGAGAAGGCAGTCCACACCTTATGTCACCTGGGAAAGGCCCACGAGAAGCACAAGGACAGGCCACTGAACTCCTATTAGAATGGCCAAATGAGAGTGAGTATGCGAGAAACAGAAACTCATGCTCACTGCTGTTTTGAAATATTCAGGTCTGCACAGTCGCTTGTGAGACCTGGTAGCAGTTTCTTACACAACTACCCACTGTGTGTGCTGTGGTTTTTGACTTGCTTTTTCCTGCAAGTTTAAGGTGCTCTGCAAGTTCTGCTCCCAGTGTATAGTGCTGGGACTGTGGGACCTTTAAAAAGTGGGGTCTTGGAGAAGGTGATAGGATTACATGGCCCCATATTTGGAAAGGAACCATGCTGGCTCTGAGCAGGGTGTCCATTCTCAAAGAGCAGGCTGTTATCAACACAGGCAATCTCTGTATTTGGCCCCTTCTGCACATGGTCATTGTCCTTTCTGCTTCTCTAGATGAGGTGAGGCCGGAAGGGAGACTGTCCCAGGAGGCCGACCCTGTGCTTTTTGGACTTCGCAAGCACCAGAATTTCCAACTCTGTCTACACACTGGTATTGTAAGATGTTATGAAAACTCATGTATTTGTTGTACCAATAGGAAATGGACTAAAACATGATCTACCTATTATGCTGATTCAAATAGCTGAAAAATTGTACATGGCAAATGTACACATGAATATTTAGGAAGCTTTATGTACAGCTGCCAAAGTTTAGAAGCAACTCAGATGCCCTTAGATAGATAAATAGGTGAACAAGTAGTGGCATTTTCTAAAAGCAGCATTTTTATTAATGCTAAATGAGATATCAAGTCATAAAAATGGGGGAAATTTAACATTTATGGAGTCAAAGAAATATATCAAAAGAGACTCCATGCTTTATACTTCCAACTGTATGACAGACTGTCTGAAATAAGCAAACTATAGAAACATGAAAGTAATAGCATTTGTGATTCACTAAAGAGTGTTAAAATGATTAGGCAAAGTGTGAAATATTTTTAGGTAGGTGAAATACTTTGCAATAGTGAACACATGCATTTGTGCATTTTCCAAGAATTATAGGCTGTAGAACTCATAGAGTGAACTTTTATGTATACAGACTGTAGGTGACACTGATGGGTCACTGGAGGTTCATCAATTGTAGCACAGCCACTCTTCAGTGAGGTGATCAATAATAGTGATTCTATGCACGAATGACAACAGACATATGTGGAATAATCTGTCCTTCTCAGTTTTGTTGTAAACCTAAAGCACCTCTAAAAAGTAAAGGCTATTTGAAAGTACTTATCAATATATTTAAAATTAAACCTAGTATGTGGCAACATAAATAACATGCCTCATGAAAACAGGATTTCCAAAATTTGCCAAAAATAAGAGATAATTGGAAAAAAAGAGTCTGGAGAGTACAGCATGATTTTCACTCAGTGGATTAGACTTCAGGCGGAGATAAACCTTTCCTTAGATGTCCTTTTTTTCAGGCACCCTTCAGGAGGCTTTAGAAGGAACTGCTTAGAAGAAAGAAGGTGCTTCCTCGTGGCACCAAAGAAATACGGTACTGGGCTGGGGATTTAGCTCAGTGGCATAAGCACCTGCCTGGCAAGAAATACGGTACTACACAGGTCCTAGGCAATGAAGCAGGCCAGTGAAGTGGGGGTGGGGGAACACCAGCCACTGATGCTCTAGCATGGTGAAGGTAAATGTAATTGCCCTGTGTGAACCACAACCTAGAGTGGATCTGAAGCCAGTACATATAAAATAAAACTAAACTGGAACCACAATGTGGTGTGAGTGAATGATTGTAGTATCATTTTCCAATGGCACAGCTTGAATGTCAAACACTGTTGCCACCATGACAGGTTGCTGTGCTCCGAGCCCATAGGACAGAGTGGCTGGCATTAGGCTGATCAGGCACAAATTTACTACACCAACGTTGTCCTCTCAGATTTGCAGCTGACTTACACCAAGGACCTTAGGCTGCCCTTTCAAGAACTTCTCCTTCATTCCTTCCCACAGGTAGGGGTAGACAGCCACAGGCTTCTCTGGCTGTGATGCAGTAGGTCCCGCTTCCACTGTGGTCTCCTCCATTCCTTGCATGGTCACCATGGCAGCAGGGAAAATGCTGGAAGGCAATGTAGGATGAGGTCCTGGAAATGACAAGAGAAGAATGTGACACTCTGGGGCAAGTTCCACCAGAAGGGCAAATTCTAAAAGACGCCCTTTTTCTAGACTATTGTAGCTGTCTGAGGGCAGAAAAGTGGAAAAAAATGCAATAACAGCAACAATACATTAACACAGGATCATGTGATAGGAGAATGATAGAAAATGGTAAAGAGAGGGAAATTCATATGAGTTAAATAGTATGGACTCCACCAACACAAAAACTTTCAGCCCGTAGTCCAAAGCTATTTATATTTTGTATCTCTCCTTATTACAGCTTATTCCTTTGGAGACAGCCACTTCTCCCACTGAAAGATAACTTGATGTAAGTGATCTGCACTAATATGTGTCATATGATATTTAATGGTCCCATTTCCTGCTCAGAACATAGGTATATTCTCAGAGCTGGAACCCTTCCCTGCTCCATCTCTATACTTAATGTGATTTATAAAATCTGGAATTCTGTTTTATAAACTCAGAATTTTCTTTTTTTTCTTTTATCAGTACTGGAGAGCGAACTCACAACCACATGCTTGCAAGGTAGGCACTTATTACACTGAGCTAAATCCCCAGCCCCAAACTCAGAATTTTCAAGATGGAATTTGTGGCTCTAAATCACATCCTTGCCACCCCAAATTTAAATATTCCTCAGCTTACAGTGCTTTAAATCCTGGCAACCGATGCATAGTAAGACACATAACACTGTTTTCTAAGTATACAGGCACCAAATGAATAGTCTTCCGTGTTTTTCTCTGGTGAATACACTGACTCCTGCCAGGTGTCTCTGGGTAGGCTTAAGGTAGATGAACTCTTCATGTACTCACTTGCATCCATATTGATACACTTCAAAGCTGATTTCTGTAACTGTTGATAAAAGTGAATCTTAAGACTTAAATACACAGTTGATTCTGTCACTGTTTGTGCTTCTGTAGGGCTCATAAATACCTCATGTTTACACGTGTGCAATTTTATTGGTTTCACAAAATTTTAAAATATTCTATTCAAATTGTCTATGTTCTGAATAGGATTTCAGATTTCTCCAGATAATCAATTTGCTTTTGTATTTGAGAGACCAAGAGAACTATTATTAGCTACCTAGTAATAAAACTGACAGAAACCAGAAGATGGAGCTTGAATTTCAAAGAAAGACTAAGGGAGGGGAAGCAAAAATAAAAATAAAACATTAATTATATAAAATACTAATTTTATAATATATTCAAATTTATGGTTGTTGTCAATAGAAAGTATGAAATGAAAAATCATAAAAATTATTTTAAAACCAAGCATAGAGAACATTATCAGTAAATAGTAAGGAACATATAAATCACACTGAATTCCTTAAGAT
>PVJX010007152.1:62716-72911 GCA_004027295.1 Dolichotis patagonum | reverse complement strand
AGACCCTGTTCTTGTTGTTTAAGGCTCCTCTAGAGGGCGCAGGCTAGGAGCTTTAGCCCTCTTCAATAGGTTATCAGAGATTAGAGTTCACCCACGGGCAGTGTGCTCTAGCTCCTCCCTTGTGGGCCAGTCAACCTTTGCAGGCCTTCACTGTGTCAGTGTGCACTGATCTCAGGGATGTAACTGGGTCCCCGCCAGGAGCGTGGCCTAGTTCAAGCAGATTCCACCAATCTGCTCGGCGAGGGGAATAACCAGCTGAAGCCACTTCCTTATGGAGTTAGGGCTGTCCTGCCCAAATCCAACATGTCGTCCAGTCGGTTTCCCCTTTCCCGTGGAAGGGTCTTATTCTCATCACTCACCGTGTCCCGGAGAACCGCTGGACTGCCCGACCTCCAACTTCAGTGCGGCTGAGGTGGGAATTCACGGTGCCTCTGGGTGGGTCGTGTGCAGTGCCGGTCCCGGCGAGCTGCACGCCGGGCTGTTCAGCTCCGGGCTCCGGCGGCTCAAGCCAGTCGCTTTGGCGCGGATCGCTTGTTCAGGTCGGGCGGAATTCAGGCGTCTCGAGGCGGGTGCCGTGCTCCTCCGATCTTATCTTCACTAATAGTAGCCCCAGAACCTCTTATTCGAGTGGGTTTTTGAGCTTTAGTTTCTTTCTGTGTTGTGAGAGTCTATCTCTCTCTGTTTGGGTCTCTCCAGGGTGTTTTATTCTGGCATTTGAGCTGTCTCTCAGAGAGGGTCTCTCTCCTGCTACCTACCAGTCCGCCATCTTGTCTCTTCCCTCGAGAAAACATTATTAAAATTTATCTGGAAACAGATTAGACCTAGAATAGCAGAGGCATCCCTGGACAGGAGGCGTTACAAACCCTGACTTGAAATATTTCAAAGCCACTATAATACAATCAGCTCGGTACTGGTAAAAAACCAGATCCATCAGTGAAGCAGATTAGAAGAAGCAGACACAACTACAAACACACTCAGCCACTTTATCTTTGACAAAGGGGCCAAACACATTACTGGAAGGCAAACAGCATCTCCAATAAATGGTGCTGGAAAAACTCTCTACATGCCTAAGATTCTGGGTTCCAGGAACCGAGGAGGAGGACTGCTGGTATGCAGGACGGATTCTGGGAGGGCTTCCGAGTTTGAAATCAGCCTGGAGGTGTCAGGAGGAAGGTCAGGCCAGGGCACCAGCATCCTGTTAGGGCACATTCTGGAAACAGGGAAGGGAGAACAGTGACCGCCGACCTCAAAGGCATTCCCAGGACTCCAGTGTTTCTTTCTAAGTGAGATGGTGACACATCAGAGGGTGCTAAGCTGCAGTGACACTATGGTCAGACTGTTTCCAAGGACTACGCCGGCTACGCACTGCGAACAGACCTCACATGTACGAGCAGGCTGGGAGCGGGGAGGCCCTTAGGAGGAACCACTGAGCTGTGGGAGGGTGGGGCGGCGGGACCTGGTGTGGAGCACGAGTGACGAAAAGCAGCAGGTGGACAGCAATGCCCTGGCCAGGGCACGTGGAGGAGGGAGCGTGGGCTGCAGGAACGCGAACCACAGCTGCAATGGATGTTAGGTCCATGTATGGAAGGGCAGTTAAGCTTGCAGGGCCCAGACACTCAGCTGGAAGGCTGCGTCGACGTGAGCTGGGAGGCAGTGACACAGTCAGGGGAGTTCCACAGAGGAGCCCAAGTTAACAGAAACAGGAGGACAGCCCGACAGCACGCAGACGGTGCACCGGTGACCGCACAGGGCAGGCTGGCCTTCCCCTGCAAAGCCACAGGGAGGTCAGTGAAGAAACGAGAGCAGAGGCCTTGCGGGAGGTGCTTATGAGAGTGGGACCGCAGATCCTGCATAGAACACGCCTGTCACCCCAGCACTCTGAGGCAAGAGGACCCCACATACAAACCCAGGCCAGGTAAACTGCTGACTTAGTGAGACTCTGTCAAAGTAGCAAACAAACGAATTAGCTAGGGATATAGCTCAGTGTGAAGGCGCTGGGTTCAATTACCAGTACGGAAGTTTTTTTAAAATGAAAAAAAATCCAGACGTAGACAACTCTTTCGTGTAATCTGCCTACCACAGGAACCAACAGAACAACAGCTGCAGGTAAGGTTGGGTGAAGATAAGTTGCACCTCAGTTTTAAGGAAAGAGAAGCCACAGCACGTATGTCTTTCTGCTGGGAAATGTTGCACTGTCCAGTGAAGAATAATAAAAGAGCAGGAGGGAGTGAGGAGAGTTCTGGAGCATTACCTTCCAGTGACAACAAGAGCAACAGCTCAGTACAAAAGTGCAGGAATCAGAGTACCAGGAGGAAGGGCCAGCACAGGGCCACCTACGACATGAAGCCCGAAGGCCATGTGCCACGGCCAGTGGAAGAGGAGACATGCAGCACCTGGAATCGGTGCCATCTTCTCACACTGTGACATCACACGCGCTACGGTCTTCAAGTCACATCATCAGCCACTAACTTAATGCGTGTTCCACCCATTAATGAGTGGTGTGGTGATGCATGGGCATTAACGTAAGGAGGAGAAAGCATTCCTGCCATAAATTTACGTTACCAATGTTTTTCTAAAAATGCATTCATGGTTTAAACTAGCACTAACTTTTTAACTAGACAGGATTAGGTCATTCTTAACTACCAAGCATAATTGCTGTACAACACAGTATTCCTTAACCTATATAGCTAAGAATTCATGTTTATTTACCAGTCGCACGTAACAAATTACTTTAGACTTTGAAAAGAAACAACACACACACACACTACCCACGCAAAGAATTTTGTTTGCAAAACACAACTGAATTCACACTAAAAGCCAAACAAACAGCAGTCATTCTTGCCTGACAGATAATGTAAGAAACCAGGATCCAGAACAGACTGCATCTCCGGCAAGCTTATCTGATGTGCACGAAGCCTGGTGGCCTCTCAGGACTGCTGTTTTCTCCCATTCTCACGGAATCTGCTGAAAAGTTACGCACTGCAGCAGGACCTACGGGAGGGTTCGGTGGTGCCATGAAAAAACTAAACTGCAGCTCTTTCTTATGGTGGTTTATATCCTGGGAAAAGAGCAATAATTAGGAATAACATGTGCCACACCTGATCTAATTCCAGGAGAAGTTAGTTATTTAACTCACACTCTGCTCTGGAAATTAGCACAAGGACAATGCATCATCAAACAAACAGTATGCCTCTGATTAGAATAAAGCCCTCAAAGAAGTGCATCAACTAATTACATGCCAGCACCAAAACTATTTAAAGGACATTCATTAAACTACCATGACTTTATGTATTACTTATGTTTTTCTCTTGATTCCACATTAATTTGTTCTTAAACATTTTTAAAAGTTAATAAATGTGTGGGTTCACCAGAAATATCAGACTTAGAAAAATTTTAGAAAGATACCTTTGCGATTTAGATGGATCGTTTTTGAGATCTGCATAAAATTTCACTTATTCATAGTTTCAGAGGCCCTGACTCAAGGATATTGATTTTCACTTCCCTTTCTTACTGTACAATGCCAAATGTCTATAAAGCGGCCCAGACACTACAGCTCACATGGAATTCAAGTGACATCATTACTGTCCAGTAATACTGATAAGGTCACTTGCAGGACAAGACTGAAGGCCATTCAGGGATAAAAATGTACAGGCAAGATTGTCAGGAATGGTATACAATAGAATGAAACAGACGAGAAGGCTTCAAGGATAAACCTTAAATAAAGAATAAAGATTTGTTTAGCTATATAAGCTGCAAGAATCATATTAAAAAAACACAGAGGAAAGATCAGAATGGACAGAAATATTTAATGAATGTTTAATGAAACAAATATATAAACACAAGATCATATAAATATAAACACAAGATCATAATTATGAGCATGAAATAAATGTAACCAAAAATAATTTATATGAATTGTGAAAGATTTGTGAAATCTGATGCATATCTGATTTGATCTGGAGAGCAATATAATTCCTGAAAAAGAGAATACCAGCTCAAAACCCTGATGGGAAAATGGTGATGTAATATGCATGCTGAAAATAATCTAATTCTGATGAATGATATAACTGAAGATCAAGGATCCTGTATGACTCCTATATATTGTATTGATCATATGTATAATTATGTTGACATACAAAAAATTAAAGAAACCAGTAGAAACCAGTGATAATAAAAAGAAATGAAACTCGATGGGTTTGATAGAAAAATACTCATTACAATGTTGATGTTGGAACTGCACCTTTCCATAGAAATGTGCTAACCTTCAGTGGTTTATTTTTGAGTCTTACATTGTTTTTCCCTTTGTAACCTATTAAGATATAAGGCTATTAGCAACATGGTTTTGTATGACCTAGATATTTAATGCAACATAGGTGTCCTGGAGTCATATAACTGTCATTGTCACAGATGGAATAGCACACCTTTTATGCTTCATTTGAAGGGATTCAGACATCCCCGATTAACTGTCTAATAGCAAAAGGAAGACTTTAACAAAAGGAAAACTACTATGGATTTCAAATTTTAAACAAAAGAGTAATGGAATGCTGTAATAACTCTACTTATAAGAAAATCTGAATACAACTGAAAAACTTTCAAAACTTGGGTAACAGAAACATGGTAAGAAGAAAAGATCACTTTAAGGGATATATATCTCAAAGAATATAAAAATCTGTCAAAAATAATGTGCTAAATGGATTTTTAAAATGTAGCTATGAAGAGTACGTCTCTTTGGACCTGAGGCCTAAGTAAGTTATAACTGCATATCAGTGATTTTGGCTGGCTATAGACTAAAAATCTTGGGGAAGTCACTGAAGAGGCTCTGTGCATAATAAATCAATGAAACCAGAGGATGTCTTGCATAGACCTGGTTCTAAAATTCCATCTTGAAATGATTTTTCATTCATTGTTGATTATGACTAAATAATAAGACCAGATGGAGAGAGTTCAAGCTCTATCATAAACATATATTAGAGAATTTTATTTTTATACATAAACAAGAACTGAGTCACTCCAGACATCCTACAAGCTTATTGCTTAAAACTAATTCACATATTGCCATGGACATACGAGCAAGTCTTGATACCTGAAACCCAAATTAGCTAGGATATGTGAATAGCTATTTTTCACTGTTCTTCAGTAACTGGAAACCAAGATGCACTGTAGACAGCTTTCAAAAACCTGGTCAAACAGCTCTTGATGAAAGCGGGGGTGAAAATCTCAGATACCGTAACAGAAGTCACTAGAAGACGTAAAGACAGTGCTAGGACTGTTTCGTGGCAGTAGCACTAATTTATGGAATCAATACAAGGGGAGATCAAAATTGTTTAAATTATAAAAAATTCTGACACTAACCAAATGTTGCTAATAGCCCCCCAACGTTCACCTTTACTCTGAGAGGACCCGTCGTTCATTTCCGCCACTTTGTGAAGGAACTTTGGAAGCCCTCTTCCACGAGCTATGACTGAAGAGTAACAGACACCGCTGCCCAGTGCCACCTGAGGGAGAGGCAGGCTCCTCAAGCACCCTGGAACAGCCTCGTCCCTTCTTCACCGGATCTGCCTCAGTGGTGATCGCTCGAGGTGACGGCAGAATAGAGCGCCTCACTCAGTGCACACTCCTCATCCATGGGAATCCCAGGACGACGGCTCTTTAACAACGGTTATAGGAGTCAAACCAAGATGGATGCAAACCTGCATGTTCAGATCCAAAATAGTGAAACTATCAGACGAAAGATGAGAGAAATACTTCTGAACAATGGAACGAGTAATAATTCTCCAGACAAAACCTCCAAAGTACAAGAAAATGGACAAATGGCATTGCATTGAGCCAAAAAGCTGAGAACAGCAAAGGAAACTGAGGAAACAGTGCACAAGCGGGAGAAAATGTTTGCCATCCAGACATTGGAGCGGAGTGGGTTAGCATACAGAATACGCAAGGAGCCCTAAACACTCAATAACTAAGACTGTAACCTGATTTAACATGAGCGGCAAAGGCAATCATTCACAAAAGGAGACAATACATAAGAAAATGCTCAGGGTTCCGGAGGTCAGTGAAACGCAAATGAAAACTAAAATATCACCTCACTCCAGTCAAAACCGCTATTAGAAAGACTAAAGATAACAAGTTCTGGGGAAGGCGCAGAACAACTGGGAAGCCTTGCACACTATTCTGGGGGATGTAAGGTAGTACAGGTCCCTAACAGAAAGCTGTGCAGAGGATCCTCAAAATGTTAAAATACAGCTAGCTTATAAGCTAGCAACCCTACCCTGGGTAGATACGTGAAGGAAGGGAAGGAAATCAGGAAATCAATATGTGAAGGAGACACTGGCACCGTTCTGTTCACTGCAGTGCTACTCAAAACAGCCAGTAGAGGGAACAACCTGAGAACGCACAGGGAAGGCACAGACACACGGCCCACAACACCAACTAAACCAGGGATCGCTCCCTTACATGAAATAAGCCAGCACAGAAAGACGAACAGCCCAGGATAGGTCTCAGAGCGGGGATCTGAAGGTGCTGTGGGGCTCGACACAGCGGGGCAGACAGGGATGTGGACAGCCCCAGAGGTGGGGACGAAGCCAGGGCTACAGAAGAGAAGAATTTCTGGTTTGCTTTTGCATCATTACGTGACTATAGATGCACTGTACATTTCCAAAACTAGAAGAAAACCTTTTCCATATTGTCAGCATAATGAAACAATAGTGTTGCAGGAGGTAAATATATTTAACCTGGTCACAATGCACACACAGTATATCAAAATATCACACAGTACCACCATTAGTACGCACATGTTTATGTGTTTCAGTAAAAGTAAATTTAATAAAAAACAAAGATTGCTTCTATATCATTTTCTAAAAAAGCCACAGCTTCATTTTGAATTTTAGTATCATGTAAAAAAGATAAAAGCTTGTATTTTCATTCTAAAGTTTACATGGCCTTTACTAGGAAACCATGATATATTCATGATTTTTCAAATACACAGGACATGCTATTGTACTTTACTATTTTGAGGAATATATAGGAATAACTTTAAGTGTCAAAATGTAATATTCATGTATATTTCAACTTAATTTTTAGACATGTTATAAAAATTGTCAAACCAATAGTCAAGTTGAAAGATTAATGTCAACACCTTATAGCCCATCATTCACCAATATTTCAAAATGCTAAAATTCTATTGTATTGAATTTTATAGATAGATGGTATGTGATTTGGGGTCAGCATTGAGAGTGAAGACCAGGATAAATGTGATTATGGCTATGATTTTCCCCCAAGCTAGGTAGTGCACACAGAGTAGATACACAAGGCAACTTGCTAAAGCAGCAGATTTTAGACCAAAAGCCATTCATTAAAATAATGAATATTTCTTTAAATGATTACTTAATAGCTCACTATTAACCTCCCAATTTTGCACTATCATTATATGTGTAATTGGTTATTTTCAAAAGTGATATTTAAAAGAAAACTTATTAATGGGAAAATGAATGTATTATAACTGTTATTTCAAATCACTGATTTGAACAAAGCAACCACCAACTCAAAATTCTGACCAAGGAGGTGACAATATAGAAAAGAGCAGGTTATTATTCCATTTTCTTTTTAATTTTCATGAATTACGTGTATAAATGCAACATTAAAATGAGAAATGATTAAGGGATTAATTCAAATATAGGAAAAAACCATTAGGAAAAGAATATTTAGATGTGGAAACTTTTTAAAAATCATTTTAGAATGATGTGAAAACTTTCTATGTAAAACTTCCACGTGAGGTTAAATCATCTTTGACCTTTCTGGGTTTCCATTCACAGTTACTGAGTTACACCCTCCCACGTGAGCGTCACACGCCTCGGGTGTGTTTACTTTGTCAGGCCTCACTTCTCGGGTAGGACACAGAGCAGATTTCAATAACGCTTTGTTGGGATTCACTGCTATGTGCTTTCTTTCCTCCAGGGCAACCTAGCTTTGTGAGGTTTATTCCCAGAATGCTAAAGTAATATGATGCTTTATATAGTAAAATTTTGACCAAACTACTCCACAGGAACAAGTGCTTCTAAGAAGACGCATCCTGGGTCCCTGGAGTCCAAGAGTGTGGCATCTCCATAGCTATTATTCGAAACGAGGCTGCCTTCTGCCCTAAATATCAACAGACAGTGGATCAAGGCAGTGGGACACGCAGCTCCTCAGAAGAAAGGATGGAGTATGCAGACCAGGAGCACAGCGAAGGAATGGCAGTCACATACCCAAAGGCAGACCCTGCAGCAAAACAGCCTGGCAGCTGGTTGGTGCCCACACAAATGAAGTAGGATCACGGACTCTCCCGCTGCCCGTGTTCGTCTAAGGCTACCTGGAAGGGGGCATGCACGCAAAGACGTGAACTCAATCCTTCTGCACCACACGCCCGGCACAGTAACGGCATCTGAGCCAGAAGCATCTTCAGCATCACTTACGTTCTTGTTCTGATCCCAGTGGCCTTTGAGAATATTGGAGACCACAGTATCTACATTTCCATGAAGAGAAAAGGAAGCAGCAGAGGACACACGCCGGTTAGGAGACAGAGCCCGTCCACGTGGGCCTGGAAAGGCGCCTGTGGTCAGAAATCAGTGGTGCACACGTGGCAGTGGATCAGGCTTTGATTCATGGATCAGGATTCAGGATTCATGGATCAGGCTTTGAGTCCCAGGCTTTGATTCATGGATCATGATTCAGGATTCATGGATCAGGCTTTGAGTCCCAGGGCTCGAACGGAAGTCAGACCATGGGAAACTGACCAGGGCACTGCTTTTTCCCGAGGCCCCTTGGGAGACAGCCTTCGCTGGTGGAACCGACGCCTTCCTGGAGGTTCAGTGATACAAAGGGTAGTTTGTTATGAAGAAAGGGCTCGAGCCCACCGCAGACAAGGAGAGGAAGGAGAGCTAGGGAGGGAATCCAGGCTCCCTAGAAAGGCCGCAGGGAGAGGTTCATACAAACCTATGAACACATTACATAAAACATAAAATTGCTTTAATATTGCATATCTTTTTGGGACCTCTTCATATTGAAGATTTTATTCAAATGAAAACTTATAGAATAAGTAGAATAAGTAGGACACAGAGGCCAAATTCAGCATTCGGCAAAAGGAAAGCCCAGTGCGCCCCATGACAAGCGACCCTTAAAGGGGAGGAAAATGTCAGCGCTGGGTTCAAGATATAAACAAACAGGCCATTCTTATTACGTTTTACAACTTGTGTTACGTAAAATAAACCAAAAGTTCATCCTTTCCCATAGCAATGTTGTGCGACACACACCTTAGGAACACATCTAACTTTTCACAGTACAAGGCTAAACTTAATGTGAACACATCAGATAGCTCCTTCCATTCAAAGACACCACGGAAATGCTAAATATTCAGCCACTACATTGAAGAAGAAGATACAAATGCCTAAAGACTAAAGCCCAAGTCATATGAGCCAAATGCAATAGAAGGACCAGACCTTGTTCAGACTTCAACAAAATGACCTCCTAGAGGTATTTATGCAACAATCAGGAAACTTGCCACCCTGACTCATTATCTGACGACGAATGTCTTGTTTGTTGTCCACAACATTTATTTATAAATATCTCAATGTGATCATTCTTTATAGCTCAGTAGTACTCCATTGTATAAAAATGCCACGAGTTTTTAAAACCATTCCTCAGTTGATGGGCACTTAGGTTGTTTCCAAGATCTGGCTATTATAAATTGTGCTGCTATAAACATGGGTGCACATATATCACTGTGGTATGATGTTTTCAGTTCTTCTGGGAATATGCCTAGAAGTGGAATAGCGGGGTCAAATGGGACCTCCAAACCCAGCTTTTTGAGGAATCTCCAGACTGACCTAAACAGTGGTTGCACCAGTCTACACTCCCACCAAAGGTGCAGAAGAGCTCCTTTTTCCCCACAGCCTTTCCAACACTTGTTTTTGGTAGTTTTTTCTATCCTGGCCATTCTTTCTGGAGTGCGATGGAATCTCAGTGTGGTTTTAATTTGCATTTCTCTAATTACTAATGATGAATATTTTTTCATGTATTTATTTGCCATTCGTATTTCTTCATCTGAGAACTGTGTATTCATTTCAGATGCCCATTTTTGGATTGGGTCTTTGAATTTCGCGGGTCTGATTTTTTAAAATTCTTTATAAGTTCTAGACAGAAGTCCTTTGTCTGAGGGACAGTC
>PVJX010007152.1:0-62616 GCA_004027295.1 Dolichotis patagonum | reverse complement strand
TCTGTTTTAATATTTAGATCTTTGATCCATTTAGATTTTAGTTTAGTACGTGGTGATAGGCATGGGTCTAGTTTTAGTCTTCTGCATATGGATAGCCAATCTTTCCAGCACTATTTGTTGAAGAGACTGTCATTATTCCAGTGAACATGTTTGGCCCCTTTATCAAAGATAAGGTGGTTGAGTGAGTTTGTGGTTGTTGTTCTGGTTGTATCTTCCAATCTATTCCATTGATCTTTGGGTCTGTTTTTAATCCAGTACCATGTTGATTTTATTACTGTAGCTTTGTAGTATAATTTCAAATCAGGGATTGTGAGCCTCCTGCCTTGCCTTTGCTGCTTAGAATCGCCTTTGCTATTCTAGGTCTCTTCTGGTTCCAGATGAATTTTAGGAGTGATTTCTCTAGATCTATGAGGTAAGGACATGAAAATTTTTTAACTTTACAGATAAACCTACTTGGCTTAATCTAACCAATGTACTTGGAGTAACTGTCAGTTTTTCAGCTTTTGAAAGAAGTACTCTCAACTTTGATAAAATGTTAATTTATGTAAATTAACTATGCCATAAAAAACCTTTTAACCAAGGATGTTGTTTATTGTATGAAAGTAAATAAATTATATTTCATAATCTTCCCCACCAGAAAGAATGGAAATTTTGCCAGTGAGATCTAAGTTATATTCTTAAGACTTGTGAATAAAAACTGCTTGCAAAGAACAAAGTATGCAACTTTCAGCCCAACTATTAAACTTTTTCCTGGTTTGTGATGCTATACTGTCTGCATGCATTAAATGTCATTGTGTATTCACAATACAGTGCCCAGGAGGGCTGAGCGGTGTGTACTGGGCTCATTCCATTCATATTGTAAGTTAACTGGCATAAAAATGACATAGACTGGCTTGAAAACACTCCAGTCACTCCGCGAAGTGCTGAAGTTACGCAGATTACTAAAATGTGAAGCGGTTCCATAACTCAGTGTGACCTTTAGTTTCGGTGTAGAGGCGATCTCGAGAAAGCAAGCCTGGCAACTCAGGAGTCCAGAGAATCTGCCCGCTGGAAGGAGGGAGAGAAAGGGTCTAGTGAACTTAAAAACCTGGCAGCTTGTCACATTTTCAATGACAGATTTCCTCTTAAACTACACTGAGAGTCATAAGCACCAAAACGGAAGAGGGTCTCCCACCTCGTTTGCTCAGGCAGCCTTACCACTCACTAACAGTCAGTTAAACAGTTACCCAGCCAGACCTCACGTCAGGCTGCCTTCTCCTTCTACACTGAACTCCAACTGGCTAAGTAAAACGTAGGGCCCTTCTTTCAATGTTAGCGGCTGGGTCAAAACCCTAGTGTGTAGCTCATGCTCGTGAAACATGAAGAAAAGAAAACATGAAGGGTGACAGGTTCCCAGAAAGACAAGTGGCAGGGAGGCCCGGGCAGGCGACAGAGAGGCAAGGAAGACGACTGCTCAGGAGCCCTCTCTCTCTCACTCTTGGACAGAAGCTTCCTTTCGCTCAATAAATGTGTTCTGTTCAAAAAAAAAAAAAAGGAGAGAAAAAAAAGAAAAGAGAAAGCAAAGAAGAGCAGAGGTGGGTGGGAGGTGGATGTGGTAGGAGTGGGGACAGAAAAGCTCTTGTAAGCGTCCAGGCCCCAGGCAGACTCCGGCAGGCTCTACCAGTGGGACCCCACAGCCAGCGGGACGATGGTCCATGGGGGACACACACCCCCAGGAAGTCCCGCGAATTCTCTGAACTCGCCACTGAGTGTATCAGCACGGAGAGACACAGGCGAACTGGTCAGAGGAACGAATGTGGTTGAGCCTGGTGAATTTCACAACAAGGCGGCAAGGCCTGGGGCCCTGGGACTGGGGAGTGGGCCCCTGGCCTGCAGTTTCTCACCCACCTGTCAGGTAAAGTATTTGAGGCTCTTTTAGACTCAAATGGAAAGTGTCCAACGGAAAGCAGCATCCGTCACTCCTTAGTCCTCAGTTTTACACTCCATGCCTTCTGCTCTGATGAGCGTTTAGCTGCAGGACAGGACACGTGCGGGTTCCCGGCTCTCTTCCACCAGGAAGTCTGACCTCTCATTACAGAAACCTGGCCCCCCGCAAGCCGCTTCCAAATCCTACCTCTGCCTGCCTGCGTCTGTGTGTGGGGCAGTGTTTACTCCACTCCATGGACGCTGCGTCCTCAGGGGAGACGAGCAGCTGGACAGCAGGAGCAGGACGTGGTCACTTTATTTCCCATGAGGCTCACCACGGTGACCAACGAAATTGATGAAATTATCCTTATGGTTTCTCCGAAGCATCGAGGGGCTGTGATTTTCAAACACTAAAAAATGTGTATGTGCGCGCGTGTGTGTATTCCACCAAAAAACACACATTTACACTTCAGAAGAAAACCAGCATGATGCTTTTTCAGCGAATGGTGCTACTGTCATAAGGGGGCCCCAAGAGGACGGCAGGTATCACAGAAAGCTCAACACTGCCAGCCCTTGGAGAAGAGACTGAAAAGGCCCCTGCAGCGATCTGTGACCGAGGTGACCCCGGCAGCAGTAGGTCATTGTACTAATAAACACGTCTGGAAGCTGATGGCCACCACTTTGAGCACATCTTAAAACTGTAGAGGCCAAAGGTAACTTGTGTCAATCTCATGAGGTCCCAATAAATTTACTATTACACAAGCTTTTCTTTCCTAAAGTGTGTATATACTTTTTGGCAGACTCTGTATGTCTGTATATATATGTATGACTTTTAAAATAAGCAAATATTTACATTTCTTTTTGTTTTAATGTGATACAAATAGATACTAAGAAACTATTAAAAATCACTCCTCTGAAAAACACACAACTTTCATAACAAAATAATTAGGAGAATAACTAGTTATTTTCTTACTGTATACCATAATCTTAACAGAATGTCCAAAAATGTTACTCAGAGACAAGTCACAGACCAAGAAGAGCTGTCTCTAACAAAAAAGAAACAAATGGTAGCACAAAACTTTCTTTTCAATAAATAAGAGAAACCAGTAGTATAAATGAAACAAATTAGCATACATACTGAAATATTTTTGAAACAATGGGATAGAGAATTTGGGGAATTATTTTAACTTCTCCCTGCTTCCTATTTCTTGATCTTCTATTTCTCTTTATTTACATATGTACGTATTTTGAGTTTCTCATATAAGAGCAGTCATGCATTTCTTGTTTGAAGTCCTCAGAGTTCTAGTAATTCTTCTAAATGAAGCACTGTGTTAGAAGTCTCGCATGGAGGTTTCCTGGGAAGGACTCGGGGAAGAACACGTGTGGATGTTGCTACTCGATGTGCTGGCCTCTGCTATAGGTAGCTAGCAGTCATGCATGAGCCCTGTATGAAATGGGTAGAAGACCCCAAAGGTCATCTGGCTGATATTCCAAGGAAGCATATCCTGAATATATTCCAAATGTCATAATTAAACATGAATCCTAGTTAACTGTGGAATAGTAACTCTTGAATAGCAGAAAGTATTTTAAATCAAAGGTCTCAAAATGGTCCTGTGAGTTGGGTCAAATGCGTAGTCTTCTCTCTGATTATACAGACCCACAACAAGACAGCAGTAACAAAAATTTCAGTATCATACAAAATAATAATTGTTTAAAATCCTACAATGGGTGAAGAAGCTATGACTATACCATGTTTGCTTCTGGTTCAGGATTCTGTATTAACTGCCTGCTGCCCACTTTGGTCTGACTGAGGGAAAACGCACACACTCTGGAGGGATGCAGGCTGTGGAGGCCACTGGTTTATTAGAGCATCAATTGATTCCACACAGGTGGTTAATGCTTCATTAAAAATCAAGGGCAAAAACCAGTTGCACATGGAACTCCATTCTTAAAATTGGCCTCTAATTGTTGAGTCCTGATTCAATGTGCAGGCAGTATCCACGAAGTTGTCAACAGGTGAAGCTAGAAGGAAATTGGACTGTTTCTACAATCTTTGGTGAGTTGTATCTAAACCAGGCAGAATTTTAGTCTGAAAGGATCAATTACAAATGCATTAAAATTCATGAGGGTTGGGGAGGGCCCTGCCTAGAGACCCCAAGCAGCTCAACTTCAGTGGGCCTCATGGCACCGGCTGAAGGCCTGCTCAGTGTACTCCACCCAGCCCTGCAGCCGTGATACAGCTTTTCGATCCTCATAGGGTCCTGTCTAGCAACTCCAGGCAGACAAGGAGCCGTGGCACCATTCTGAACCTGGTAGGGCCCCGCCAAGTGACCCCAATCAGTTGGGGAGCCCTGGTGCACCACGTGGGGCATGCTGGGTTCACCCAGTTTACTCCACCCATTTGGGAGCTTCTGAGTGCTGTTTGGGATCTGATAAGACCAGTCTAACAACCGGCACTCGGCTGGGGAAACCGCTCCAGCAGGGACAGCCATCCTTAACCCAGGATACAACTGAGACTTTGCAGTTGGCTGTCCCAGGGGAATACAGGAAAAGGACAACTCAAAAGAGCAAAATGCAATCTCAAACCTCCAGCCAACCCCAAACAAGCCTAGGACACATGGACATAGAAGAAAGTGTAAATCACAGACGTGAAACTTCTGAAATGATAGCAAGTGGAGTAAAGAAACAACCCCATGAAGCTATAAAGGAAATAAGATCAGAAATAATCTTCCAGTTAAAATAAATAAAATTTGTTTCATTTGTTTGTAATGAAACAAATGGGGAGCACATGTAAAGAAGACATAGTTTAAAAAAACTGAGGAGTACTGCAAAATGATGGAAATCTTGGATGAACAATTTAAGAAAGAACTGGAATGCGTGAAACAGATTCAAGGAGATATCCAGGAAGTCAAAAATTCCATCGAAAGCTGGCAAAACCACCTGAATTAAAGTGAAAATAGACTTTCAGATATCAAAGACAGGATTGCAGCTAGTAAACAAGAAAGGAAACATCTTTAAAAATAACAAGGAATTAGGAAATAATTCAACAATTGCAAGACAATGCAAAGAAAAAATTATAGGTAGCAATGAAACAGGTGACAACACAAATGATATAAAAAAGACTATTTACAGAAATAATAGCAGAAAATTTCCCAATCATGGGAAAAGAAACTGACATGCAGATAATTGAAGGATATAGAATTCCAATTAGCCATAACCAAAATAAATCTACACCCCGATATACAATAATCAACATCCTAGAAATTGAACACATGAAGAGAATATTAGAAGCTGTTAGAAAAAAGAGGCAGATTAGCTATAAAGGAAAGTCTGTCAGAATCACAGCAGACTTCTCAACACAACAAAGTCAAGAAGAGCATGGAGTAAAGTATTTCAAATCCTAAAGGAAAATGACCTCCAACCCAGTTTGATGTACCATAAAAAACTTTCTTCCAAAATCAGTGGAGAAATAAGATACTTCCACAACAAAGAACAGCGGAAGAACTTCATGACCCCCAAATCAACCCTACAAAGAATATTGAAAGATACTCTAGATAGACATAAAAATAACTATGACTTCAAGAACAACAAAACAAAACCAAACAAACAAAAAACACCAAGCAGGGCAAACAATCAGAGGGGAAAGGAAAAGAACAAACAATAGAAAGATAACAGGACAAAAAAAAAGCCAATATATGTCAGTTATAACCATTAATCTAAATGGCCTCAATTCACCAATTACAAGAAATAGACTGGCACAATGGATCAAGAAACAACATCTAACCATATGATGTATACAAGAAACCCAGCTAATCCAAAGGGAAATTCATAGACTGAAAGTCAAAGGATGGAAAACAATACTTCACACAACAAGAAACCCCAGAAAAGCAAAGGTAGCTATTCTGTTTGCAGATAAGGTAAACTTCAAACCACGAATTATCAAAAGAGATAAGGTTACTACATACTGGTTAGGGAAAAATTTCAAGAGGAAGAGAAAACAGTCTTAAATACATATATATGCACGAAATATGGGAGCAACCAGCTACATAAAACAAATATTAATAGAAATGAAAAATCAAATAATCAATAACACAATTATAATGGGAGACCTAAACATCGCATTGACACAAAGAGACAGATCAACGAGATAAAAACTCTGCAAAGAAATTACAGTACTCAATCAAACTTGTGAACAAACGGACTTAGTAGACATGTACAAAGTGTTCCACCCAACACATCAGAATATACATCCTTCTCAGCATCACTTGGGACATTCTCCAAAACAGACCATATACTTCCACATAGAACATGCTTAGGAAAATGCAAAAGAATCAAAATTATCCCATGCACATTATCTGACCATAATGTCATGAAACTGGAAATTAATGACAAAAAGAAAGTGCAAAAACTCTATAAACACATGGAAATTAAAAAAAAAAAAAACACTCCTGAACAATCAATGAGTCACACAGGAAATTAAAGAAGAAATTAAACAATATCTACACACAAACAAAACTGCAAATACAATTTACCAGAACCTGTGTGATGCAATGAAGCAGTCCACAGAGGAAAATTTATTGCAGTGAAATCCCACGTCAGGAAAATAGATTGAATACAAATAAACAACCTGATGCTATACCTCGAACATCTAGAAAAAGAAGAGCAAGTCAAGCCCAAAGCCAAAAGAAGGGAGGAGAGCAGAAATCAATGCAGTAGAGACTAGGAAAGCAATACAAAGGATTAACGAATCAAAGAGTTGTTTCTTTGAATGAATAAATAAAATTAATAAGCCCCTGGTCAACCTTATTTAAAAAAGAAAAAAAAACTCAAATTGAAGCAATAAGGAATGAAAGGGGTGAAACCACTATAGACCCTGTGGAAATACAGAAGATCATCAATACCTACTTCAAAAATCTTTATTCTCATAGGTTTGAAAACACAAAAGAAATGGACAGAGTCCTAGAAACACATAAATTACCAAAGCTGGATCAAGAAGATGTAAAACTGCTGAATAACCCAATTTCAATTAATAAAATTGAAAATATAATTAGAATTTTACAAAAAAAAAAAGCCCAGGTCCTGATGGATTCACAGCTGAATTGTACAAGAAATTCAGGGAAGACTTAATACCAATTCCTCTCAAACTCTTCAGTGAAACTGAAAGAGAAGCAATTCTCCCCAACTCATTCCTGGAAGTAAGTATTACCTTAATACCAAAACCAGAGAGAGAACCAACCAAAAAAGAGAACTACAGGCCAATATGCCTAATGAACACAGACGCAAAATTTCAATGAAATACTGGCAAACAGAATGCAGCAAGTCATCAGTAAAATTATACACCATGACCAAGTGGGATTCATTCCAGGAATGCAGGGATGGTTCAACATACACAAATCAATAAATGTATACACCATATCAATTGAGGCAAAGATAAGAATCATAGGATCATTTTAATAGATGCAGGAAAAGTTTCTGATAAACTCCAACACTCATTCATGATAAGATACCTATGGAAAATCAGAGTAGATGGTCTCTACCTCAATCTGATAAAAGCCATCTATGACAAAGCAACAGCCAGCATCATATTAAATGGTCAAAAACTGAAAGCTTTCCCTCTAAAATCAGGAACAAGACAGGATGTCCACTATCACTATTCCTATTCAATATGGTGCTGGAAACATTAACCAGAGCAATTAGACAAGAGAGGAAAATAAAAGGAGTAAGGATAGGAAAGGAAGAAGTTAAATTATCATTTGCAGATGACATGATATTCTACACAGAAGACTCCCAAAACTCCATTGCAAAACATCTTGCTGTACTAACCAAATTCAGTAATGTAAGTGGATTCACAATGAACTTTCAAAAATCAATAGCATTCCTGTACACAAACAACAAACTCACTGAGAGAAATAAAAGAAACCACACCCTTCACAATAGCATCCAAAAAAGTGAAATACCTAGGAATCAATCTAACAAAGGATATAAAAGATCTATGCAGAGAAAATTACAGTACACACACACACACAAAAAAAAAAAAACAGAGAATTTCAGAAAATGAAAAGACATTCCTCATTCATGGACAGGAAAAACAGAAAAAGATCATTCTAAAATTGTTATACAGATTTAATGCAAATCAAAATACTATTAGCATACCTCACAGATTTAGAGAAGTCATTCCTAAAATTCATCTGGAACCAGAAGAGACCTAGAATAGCAAAAGCAATTCTGGGCAACAAAGGTAGGCAGGAAGCATCACAATCCCTGACTTGAAGTTATACTACAGAGCTACTGTGATAAAATCAGCATGGTATTGGAATAAAAACAGACCTGAAGATCAGTAGAATAGAATAGAAAATGCAACCACAACTACAAACACACTCAGCCAAGTTCTTTGACAAAGGGGTCAAAGGTTCACTAGAAGAAAGATGGCCGGTTTAATAAGTGGTACCAGAAAAACTTTTTAGTTTTCCATGTGCTGAAAACTAAAACTAGACTTATGCCTCTCACTCACTATGCACTAAACTAAAGTCAAAATGGACCAAAGATCTAAATATTATACGAGGAACACCAGGTCTGCTAGAAGACAAAGTAGATAGAAAGCTTGAAGACATGAGTGTAGCAGTGAATTAATGAACAAAAATCAAACTGCATGGGAAATACTTCCCAGAATCAACAAGTGGGATCTTGTCTTATTAAAAAGCTTTTGTGTATCAAAAAAATCCCCAACAGGGTGAAAAGAAAACCCATGAACTGGAAAAAAATCTTAATCAACTGTGCCTCAGACAAAAGACATCTTTCTAGAACATATAAAGAATTAAAAAGAATCGCGCTTCCAAAATTCAAAGACCCAATCCAAAAATGGCATCTGAGATGAATACATACTTTTCAGCTAAAGAAATACAAATGGCAAATAAATACATGAAAGAATGCTCAACATCATTGGTCATTAGAGAAACGCAAATTCAAACCACACTGAGATTCCATCTCACTCCAGAAAGAATGGCCAGGGTCAAGAAACCAACCAATTACAAATGCTAAGAGGCCTTGGGGAAAAAGAAACCTTTCTCCACTGTTGGTGGAAGTGCAGACTGGTGAACCACTGTAGTCTGGAGATTCCTCAAAAAGCTGAGATTGGAGGTCCCATTTTACCCAGCTGTCTCGCTTCTGGGTATATTCCCAAAAGAATTGAAAACATCATACCACAGTGATATATGTGCACCCATGTTTATAGCAGCACAATTTGCAATAATAAACTCTTCAAAACAACCCAAATACCTATAAACTGAGGAATGGATTAAAAAGATGTGGTGTTTTTATACAATGGAGTACTACTTAGCTATAAAGAAGGATAAACTTGAGGCTTAAATAGGTAAATGGATGTGACTTGAGACCATACTCATAAGTGAAATGAATCACTGATATATGAAAATACCATATTGTCCCCCTAGTGTAAGGAACAGAAAGAGCAACTAAGACCCAAAATCTTCAATAAATATTGTGAAAGGGTAAGAAACTGCTCATAGAGGAAAAATAATTGGATACAGAAAAAGAGAAAAGAAAGAAGGTAAAAGAAAAAAGATATAAATTTGTATATATACACTTAAGATAGCTAAGATGATTGTACTACCAATTTTATTAATTTTTGGAACACTTAACATCTATAGGATTAGATCAATATTGCGTGTCTATATCTGGTAATCTGAGGAATTCTCTTGACGATAACTATGCAAAATAACAACCTTAGTTATGCTCCTACTACCTTGCTTTGAAAGCCTATATTGTTATTATTTTCAGTATTTTGTTATTGTTGCTTGTCTCTTTTTGTTTTTCTTGTATTTTTTGTTTTATTTTTCGCTCTTTAAAATAAAATTTAAAAAATTTTAAGTCATAAAATAAAATTCATGAGGGATGATTTTCAATGTCTGAATAAATGATGCAAGGTATGAAAATTATGGTTAAGACTTTTTTCTTCAAAAAGTATCACTAATCCAAAGTGAGGAGGGCAGATGGTCTTCGGTGGGAAGGAAATCAAGTGGGAGAGGGGGGATGAGGGAACTGAAGTGTGTTCTACACATGTGTGACTTCGCACAAGCAGTGGGAACTCTGTGTACTGCAAATGGGCTAAGACAAAATCAGCTAAAAATAGTCATTTGAAAACATCTCTTTCATTAATTCAAAAATTAAAAATTTAGTAATCCCAGGGTTGGGGATAATGTCTGCCTGGCAAATGTGTGGTCCTGAGTTAGATTCTGTGTGCCCTCTCCCTGGCAAAAAATTTAATAATCCCATGTTCATCCGTGCTAAAATGCACGTAATATTTAAATACGACATCTCAACATACTTAAAGGAACCACATCTTGGAAGTGGAACCACATCTTAGGAACAACATTCATAATGGAAGAATCATAATTTCAACAGTACAAATAAAACATTTCATGAGATAAATTGCTTAGTTAAAAAGAAATGGAGGAAGAATTAGAAGTTATTGCTTAGCATATGTCAGGCCCTGGGTTTGATGCCCAGCACCACAAAGGAAATGTTTTTAAATGTAGGAAAGAAGAATAAGGAATTTCAGAGCCAATGAAATAATTAAATACAACTCCCATGAAAAAATACCGATCATCATTTGTGAGACGTTTTTCCCCACAAAACCCCAATAATGCAGAGATTTTCATTAGTTCAGTAATGGGGTATTACTTTCTTCTTCCTTTAAATTCGGGCCAAGGAGAGCCTTAAAGACCTAATGTTAACCCTGTGTTTGTTGGGTGGATTATTTTTTTATGGCCAGACTTGTTGTCACATCTGCTTTTTGCCATCTGGCAAAAGTTCACGGTGACTCACTCAAGCTAAATGTGAGAACACAGCACGGGCAGCGTTTAGAATGTGATCCAGTTAGTGAGACACGAGGTTCAGACCTGTGTGTAAAGATCAAACGAGAGCAAAGGAAACAAAGAACTAAAAGTTAATCTCTCTGAAATGTTTTAACTTTTACATTTCACTAATATTTAATAATGCTTTATGGTTTTGTTAGTTTGCATGGAAACACTGAGATCTTTAAGTACTTTTAACACATTCTTCAATACTCTTTGACTAACAAAACAATGATGGAAATAATCTTTAGCTTAAAATATAACAAGATTAATTAGATACTAGCTTTTCAGTACTAAAGAAAATAGGCTTATACCATATACCTGTAAGGAAATTTAAATTTAACAGTACTGCTCACAATAAACATATTATAAGAGAATATACTGTGATAAATTTCAGGTAATCGAGAAATAATAGCTAAGCAAAAATTATATATATGTATATATATATAGAGAGAGAGATATATAGATATATGACAGAAGAAACTAAGTATAAGACCTAAATGTGAATGCATGCTTCTGTATGTTGTTATTTAATCATAACATATTGCCAGGGTTTAAATACAACTCTCTGCAATAACTGTGCTTATTAAATCATATTAAAAATCATATATTGACTGGGGCTTATCTTGATATACTAAACTGCATTAAATTCTAAGAAAAAGCAAATTTTTCTTATTTTGATGATGAATCAGATAAAAAAGATATCAAAACATCAACTGCATTCAGCCCAAGTATGATACTTCTGTGGGATCATTGTTAGAGCTCTGGTACTTTCACCTGCTCCTTGAGTATAAATTACCTAGTTTTTTCCTAAACCTAGACATTCTATATATGGTGGTACTTCTGAATATCTATCGAAACCCTTTAAATTCAGTCAACTATTTAAAAAGTCAACAGATGACGGGTTAGGTAGGCAGGGTCCATGAGAACTCCTGGACAGACAGGGTCATGATCAGTGACGATGACCACGGCAGACCCTGCTCTTCCAGACTTCTGCCTCAGGTTTCAACACAGACTGATCACATGACCCAAAGGCCAGTCACCCCTCCTGAGACCCCAGGAAGTGCTGCTTCTCTGCAGAGCCCTGGTCACTCTTGTGCCAGTGCAGGGCCAGCAGGGAATTCCTGCCAGGGCCAGACGACGCTCAGCAGGAGGACAGGATGGGGAAGCAGCCATGGACAGGTTCTCCTATACCAGACACCCACCTCTCGCCCTGCTAATTCTAAGGGGATACACCAGGAACCTATGCTGAATCTTTGGAATCCCATGACAGGGCAAAATTCTTGGCTAATCTCCCAAAAGGGCAGAAGAAAGGTTTCATCAGACACTGCAAGAAAGATCAACCTGAACAGAGGAGCAAAAGGAGACATGTGTCAGTCAGGGAGTATAAAGGACACCATCATCTTTGAGATTTCTGGTATAGCTGCTAAAAATAAAGAAAAATTCAGACATTTTCCTTATGCACTCAGGTCTATGTCTTCGGCCAAATCATTGTTTTGATTGATTATGCTTTCACTATAAGATCAGTGTGCTTTAAATGTTAAGGTTGTTGACTAGGAAACGGCTTGGGTACTGCTGCTCTACGTTTAAGTTACTCATACCTCTTACCCAGGGCTGCACTGCCTGTGAACGGCACCCATCTTACTGCTCTGCTAGAATCTATAGTGTTGTTTATATCTCTTTCCTGCTGCCTCATTTGCTTACAAGTCCAGACAAAAATAAAAAGTGACTAACACATTCCATATTATAAGTTTGCCACATAAAAGGTTAGACACTGATTTGCCTTTGACAGAGAAGCGAAGAGTTAGGTTTTTGCATTTTTATCTTTTGCCAGACATCTACAGAATGTTTTCGATGGAATTATTAGAATTTCCATAAAGCTCAAGGAAACTATCATGGCCCCACTCCTACTATCTATTTCTAGGAATTAAACAGCATACAAGCAAATGTTGGGACTTCTAACCTCACGTAAGAATTTTCCTCTTTGTGACATTTAAACTACCCAGGACAAGCAACAGTGCAGAGAGACTTACCAGCAAGAAGTTTATGAACATTACTGACGATTAACCATGTTACCCAGGACTATCCTGCATTTGCAGATTCCCCACTACCCAGATGGTGTATTTTTCCTGCTAGGTTACGTCGTGGGCCACAGGATGGTAGCAGTATTTGCTAGTATACCCGCTCTAGGGGCTGCTAGAAATGAGTAAGTAACCTAAAGGGTTCCAGAGAAAAGACCGGAAGGAATGCAATGGTGACAAGATAATAAAAACAAGACTCCAGCGGAGGAACTACAGATAACCTCCAGATAAACACTTACACGATTAGGTCAAACCTATATTCATACTATTTTGTATCCTTAGTACTTCAGCGTGACCTCTAAGAATCTAGACTTGACAACAACATCCAATTATGTTTAATATTCAGCAAATGTACTTGATTTTGATCAAGCAAGCTACCTCCAAGAATTTCAACTTAATGTGCAAATGCCAATTAGGTAAGTTTCCCTGACAACTACAAAATTATAGAAATCTGACTGGAAGTACAAAAACAATTCTGCCATTCTTAGTCTGTCAATATTAAATGGAGAAAAAAAACTTTTAAATATATTCTTCCTTGACTTTTCATAAACAGTGTACAGAAATAATGTAAATTCAGTGCAATTTAAACTTGCACTACAAGTCAGTGACGATTAACAGACCTTTGGCTGGGATGGCCACTATACTCTCAGGCCTTCTCAACAAAAACAGGCATAATCAGCAACCCAAAAGCACTGAAACCCAGAAGCACACATCAACATATCCATCTGAAGATACAAAAAAAAGATGAATATAAAACGGAAATACGCATGTCTGAGGAAGTAGAGGCAGTGTAACAGGACTTTACACAGAGCTAACATGGGTAAGGATGTGGAGATGGTACTGCCTCTGTCCCCCAGAGCCGCTATGCCAGCCAAACCAGCCTTGACCCCTGCAGGATCACCAGTGCCACTTTCTTTAATATTTCTTTGTAAAGTTCCTTCTCATTGATGTGGGTTTGGGAGGTTATTGTTATTTTCCCCTATCCTTTCTGAGTCACTGTCTACACACTAAACTATTTTTAAAGGCTGTGATCATAAACAAGCTAAAGCCTAAGATTCAGAGTCAGAGACTTGCAAGCCAATCTTGGACCCACCTCACTGCCGACCCTAGTCAAAGGCCTTAACTTCAGGAAAGCTCAGTCTTTTCTTTATCAGAATAATAGTAATAATAACAGTGTTTATAGGGACTGACCCAAATACTCTTTTGTGTGCCCTGCTTCATAGCTTATGCAGTGACAGCTACATGGAAGGTCCAGCAGTCAGCGCAGGGCAGTCTGAATGCAGGTCCACGCTCACGTATGCCCTACCTGCCACAAACCTCTGTGCCTCCTCCAGGAATAATTCAGATTGGCGCCTGCTTATTTCGTTTTTGTAATTTTTATTTTTTACCGGTCCGTGCTTGCAGTACCTAACTACTACCTTTGTCGCGGGTAGTTGTCACGCCTCAACTTTTTTCTCACCCATTTCTCTTCCCCTCCCTCTTCATTCTCCTTCCCATCTTCTGGTATTTCTTTCCTGGCCTAAGGAAATCATTTTGCATACGAACCCTAAATTCCGAGGACCTGTTACCTTTTCCACTGTGTCATCCACTGGACAGGAAGGCACAGGCTTCGTGCTCAACTCCAGTAAAAAGCAAAACTGGTAATTAAACACCAGATGGCTGAGGAAAACCCCTGCAGAGTTCTGTTTCTTAGGTTCCCTAAGATGACACACATTCTTCAGTACAGTCTCTTCACGTGTGTTCTCTCAAAGGTAAGATGCCGGCAGGCTGGACGCGCCTGTGCACTCCCCCGGCGAGTCCACACACTTCGGGCACACATCACACCGGCAGGCTAACTCACAGACAGCGCACTGCACTTCCTCAGATCATGCACGAGGCTGTCATCCTCCCCAGAACCAAAAGATCCACCAGAAGCCAAAGCCCTCGCGTAATATCTGACCACATTCCACCAGGGAAAAGGCTCCCAGGATTTTTAATAACAAGCGCTTGGCAGAACTGTTGCTTCCTGAATGCAGACAGGGCACAGCCGGGAAAGCCAGGTCGCCCTGCCGACCACCGCTGCGGAGGACACAGAGGGACACAGCACAGTGGGCCAGGCCGGCCCCACTCCGCATCCCACGTCTACTGCAACAGACGAGTAGAACCACGGACAGGAGTTTTAAAAGAGCTGAATTCATGTTTATGACCAACTTAAAACACTGATCTTGTTAAAATAAGGTGAGAATAAGTGAATTATATTTTGGCTCTTACAGCACTTAAAGTCGTCAAATACTTCAAAAATGGAGAGAAATAGGATGGCTACAATAAAATATGTACATATAAAATATATAGCACATATATATAAAACACATAAAATGACACATAAATATATATAAAAACTACATAAATATACAAAATATATTTCCTACAATGACATGAATATATATAGAATATATATATTTATAAAATAAATATTAAAAATATAAAATATACAAAATATAACACACATATATATAAATAAAATAATTTCAATGACTTGAATCCAAGTTATCACCCAGCTAAGCAAGCACACTACCACTTAGCTACCGGCCCTCAGCCCCTAGTAATAAACATTCAGGGCTCACACACACACGTGCGTGTGCTCAACAGTACTCTTCCTACACTTCTTTGTGTAAAATTTTATCAAAGGGAAACTCCGCAGTGCTAAGCTTTAGAAGCCTCTTGCAAAAAGAATTATTTTCTTTTATTTCTGTATTTGACCTCAGATTTCATTTAAACTGACTGTGGTGTAGAAGAATCAAAGCACTTTAATATGTTCACAGTGGAGACAACACAACCAAAAATGTGAAACTAGGTTGGGGAGAACGTCTTCTAAAAAGCAGTAAGTACACATTTATATCTAGAAATCTCCCAATATAGAAAATGTTAAGATAATAAATGCGACACACATTTTAATCTCTTACATGTTTACATAATTTACTAAACAGTTTAGGCTTACAAAAATGTGTATAAATATGTCAAATTATAAACTTACTAACAAAAAACCCTACAATACTAATAGATAGATTTTAAAAGGCATTCCAGTGATATAAACCAACCATTCTTATGAATAATCTAATCTCACAAGTAAAGATTAGACCTTCTGGAAAATATACTGTCTTAATCACCTTGTTGAATAACAAGCTATTCCCAACATGCATTGGCCTGGAATGATAAAACATCTTGTATCTCACAGCTCATGGGGTTTGGGAACCTGAGCGAAGCTTAGCGGCTGGTGCCACTTCAAAGGCTCCTGAGGGTGAAGAACGCAGTCATCTCCAGCCGGTAGGGGACAGTCTGCAGACGCTTCCTTCACATGGCTGTCGGAAATCTCAGCCCCACCACTGTGACCTCTGCACGTGCTGGTGAGTGATCTCCTGACACCTGGCTTCCTCCTGAGTGACCAGTGCCACTGAGCAGGGGAGACCATGATGTGTGTCCAGCCTAACCACACAGACACTGCTTCTAATCGCACAACTGCCACCATGTAGATGTTGCTAGGCTCCATCCGCACTTGGGGAAGGAAGACTGTTGAAAAGTTATGGATGTATTAAAACCACCGCATGTCACATTTAAACTTCTTGCTCAGAAATACAGTATATATAGCATTATAAGGCAGACACAGAGAAGTGCATTTCTAGCAGAAGAAAGGCAAAAGAAAAGATTCAGAAGCAGAACAAGGGGCAGGTCAGATTTAGAAAGCACTTGTTGGACAGGGCCAGCAAAGGAAGAATGCAAAGATACAGAGGTTACAGATGAGAAAAGCTGACAGTCATTGATCATTCAGGCAAGACACTAGAGGAATCCTGGAGAAATACTGGAAAAGTCCAAGCTACTATGTAGAAAGATGAGCGAAGAAGTCTGGGGCAACCAGTCATGGAAAACTGGAAGGCAGCTAGAGGGTAGGGGCAAGGAAGAGCAGTAAGACAGGGCACACACAGCGGGATGTAGAACGCAGCACAACACGATAAAACTGGGGTTGCCAGGATGGCTGAATCACAGAGACTTCAAAGTATGGGGTCTAAGAATTCAGCGCTGCCCTCAACAGCAAGCGAAGACAGGAGAGAAAGTTCAGTGAGCCTCCTGCACTCCTAGATACCACTTTGAGCGTGCTGTGTTGGACAGGGCTCTACGGGGAAACGCGGGGCTCTCACGTAGGAGTGCGAGCTGAGCTCCAGAAGACAAGTCATGCCCGGGTTGCAAACAGCAAGGGTGGCGGAAGCCTGGATGAAGGAAGCAGCACCAAGGAATAAAATGCAAGGAGAGAACAGACCTAAAGGGAAAGCCCTGAAAAGCTCACTTTCAGAAGATGAGTGAGCAAAAGAGACGAAGCAGCAACCGGTGGAGAGAGGGAAAAAGAACGAAGAGAAAAATGGAACAGAAAGCAGTGGCATGAACACTAACGTTAAACACCGGTGAGAGGGAGGGAAAAGGCTGCAGCTCAGCTAAGAGGTGTGGACCACAGGCTCCGGAGGCTCCAGGTTAGGAGAGACACGAAGGGAAATTCAGACTAAAGTAGGGAGAAAGAAAAGTAAGAAGGGAGCGCCCTGGACAAAAACTACCCTTTAAAAGTGGGTAAGGACAACCGCGTGCCCAGAAGAGGGGTGATGGGGCTCACTGCGGAGCTGTGTCAGGTGGGAAAACGGAAAAGTAACTTCCATGCAAATCAAAGGCATCGAAATTAAAGTAATAGCACTGCACGGGCTCAAGATCACAGATTGTTTTCTTTCTCTGGAAAAAAATTAGAAAAAAAAAAGAAGAGGAAATTTAAAGAAATCTACCCAGAAAGTCCCAGCCAGGGAATGTCACGGATTCATAAAGGAAGAAAAATGCTAAGCTACATGACAGACACATTTATTTTTCTAACTTTATAACTTTGTATACATTTATAATTTTAAACTGCACTTATCCCTCTTTCTTCTTCTTTTTTCAGTTTTTCTGATTTTATCTTTTAAAAAAAAAAAAAAAAAAAAAAAAAAAGCAAAACAGGGCCAGGGATTTAGCTCAGTGGCTTAAGCGCCTGCCTGGCAAATGTGAGGTCATGAGTTCGATCCCTGGTACCAAAAAAAAAAAAAAAAGCAAAACAGAAAAAAAGGATAGAAATGATACAGAATTTTTAAAAAGAAAAGAAAAGTAGGGTATTAACACTAGTTAATGTATTGCACATTGTTTTCTCAGAACTAGTTGTTCAGGTTACAAAATCTAGATACAAAAGTGATCAATCAATGACAGCACGAACTGTTCTTTTTGATAAACTAAGGGAGATTAGTAGTGCAATTATCTATCTAGTGTACATATACATGCATAAATTTATATACATTTACCAACATACATATAATCTTTTCCTTTCTTCCTTTTTTTCCCTTTCCCCTATGGCAGTAGTTCTGTCCTTTTCAGCACCTTTTCCCTCTTTCATTATCACAATATCTATTGTACATTTTGATCTTACTACTCTTTCAGATTATTTATTTTTTACACTAGAGAGACAATACAATATTTATAAATGTGAGTTTGAAAAACATCAAGCCTCCCAAATTCAAAGACCCTCTCCAAAAATGGGCATTGGAGATGAACACACATTTCTCAGATGAAGATATAAAAATGGAAAATAAATACATGAAGAGATGTTCACCATCACTGGTCATTCGAGAAATGCAAATTAAAACATCATTGAGATTTCATCTCACGCCAGAAAGAATGGCCCCTATCAGGAAATCAACTGATAACAAATGTTGGTGAGCCTTCAGGGAGAAAAAGGAAGGAACACTGCTCCACTATTGGTGCGAGATAGACTGGTGCAACCATTGTGGAAATCTGTATGGAGATTCCTCAAAAAACAAGGATTGGAAGTTCCATTCAATCCAGCTATTCCCTCCTGGGTATTTTCCCAGAAAAACTGAAAAGGTCATGTCACAACGATATATGTGTACTCATGTTTATAGCAGCACAATTTGTAATAGCTAAATCTTGGAAAAAACAAAATGCCCATCAACCCCAGAGTGGATGAAAAACATGTGGTATTTTTATACAATGGAACATTCCTCAGCTATAAAAAAGGATGATCTTGAGGCTTTTATAGGAAAATGGAGGCAACTTGAGACTGGATACTCTTAAGTGAAGTAAATCAGACCCTGTTTCCTCTTTATTATAGAAAGCCAATGTACCAATCCACATATTATAGTAATACAGCCATTTCTTTAACACTAATCAGAAAAAAACAAACAAAACATAATTCACAATGTACTTTGTACGTCTAGATTTGAGAGGACAACTTTCCCATGAGAAACCAATGTATACATGATTGGGTCATATTTTCTACAGTGTTATGTTCAAATGATTGTTTGCTCTCTCAATTTCTTTGAATTTTTCCTAAAAAGTAAAATAGCATGGTCATATGCATTATTATGCAATTCATGCCTGGGAAATCTGATAGAGCTCCAAAGATTTTGCTGCAGAGAAACTATGCAAATAAAACTCTTAAAGCTCTATCTGCTGAATTAAAATCACTATACACATTCACAAAAACATAGGAGGCAGCAGACAATCTTTTATTTTGGGAATGAATTGCATTCCCAAAATGATAATATCTTTTTAAAATTAGGCTATTAACAACAGAAAATAAACCATTTGAAAATATATCTTAGAAAAAAAGAAGTTAGTGTAGTTGGCTCAATAGATATCTTTATTGATTTCACATAACAAATGAGTTTGAAAAAAAGGTAAATGCATGTATACTCACAAATTTACAGCATTATTTTATAAAAATCTATATTTTCTAGAACAAAATTATTTTCTAACAGTAATGAATATGATGCAGTGAAATTCCTGTACAGTATTCGGTTTCACTATGGCTATTCATGTTCATGCTAATGTTACAAAGATTACAGCCTTATAAACCTTTGCTTTAACAATTAAGTTTAACTATAGCTTTAAATTATGTTTAACTATAGTTTAAATAACTATAGTGTAAAAATCACATATATATCAAAACTTTGCTACTAAATTATAGGTGGTATGGGGTTTATAATATCTTTTAAAAATATGGAAAAGAACTCACTTTTAAGACCTTAAAATCAGAAGCACATAAAAGCTGCTAAGTGTTCCCTAACACTGCAGATATGTACGAAGGAGTCTGAGGTTTCTTCAAGACTCTAAAAGCAAGGAACTAAGCTCTGGATACTTATCAAAATACTTAAGCACACTCACTGCCTTTACAGTGCAGGCCCTCGGTACACATATTTCCACATATACATCATTCTCTTAATGGTAGTATTTTAAACTCAGAGTCTTATCATAAATAGACAAAACTTTATTAGGATAATGTTTGAAATAAGTTTCATGATTGCTCTACAGGGGGAAATGTTGGAAAAGTAAGGCACAGAGGGGTAAAGAAAATACAGGAAAGTTTCCATCCATAAATATGTTGGAAATGCTCAAAATAAAAGTGAAATACAAATAGCCTTTACATAGTTCACCGAATGGGTGATTTTACATATCACTACCAGAAATAAGTATAAGCAATTTTTTAAGATATTAAAATAGTGACAGTTCACTATTATTTGTATGTTAAATTCCTCTAATGCAAACCTAAAATGTGTAATTTTCCAAAATTCACATGCAGGTTTTGTAATATTTCACCACATGAATTAACTCAATATAAAAAAGACTTTCTTGCTTCAGACTAATAGCTTGTATTAGACTAATACTCCAAATGAACATGATAAAGGCAGAAAAGCCAATTTTAAGGAAATAAAGTCAATTAAGACTTGTGGTACCAAGATCATAAGGAAGGTAAGATTCTTCTTCTTGTATTATTTTACCTCACAAATTTTCACATTTCCTAATTCAAAGAGCAAGACTATCAGCCTAAACAGTAAAATGTATTCCAAAGCTTTTTATCAATCATAACAGCATCAGAGCAAAAAACAAGCCCAGAATCACCAAACCAAACGTGATTTGTACTCAGAAAAAAAGCAACTGAAATAAAAAACCCTCAAGAACCTACAGTTACTGCCTTATGGCGTTTGCCAGATCCTAAATTGTTCCTTGATCACAGTGAGGAACTAAACAGAGGGAAGTCGCTCTGAGAGGGTAAAAAGCTTAAGAAAGCTTTAACAATCAGAGTGGGAAGAGAAAAGTAAAGGTTTAGATTCTTCCTAGAAAGAACCCCCCAAAAAACATTCTAGGTTTTTAAATGAGACCCCAGAGGGTTAGCTAAACTAAAATAAGCGAAAGCAGGACACAGACCAGTATCCAAAGACAAAATCTAAACCTCCCAAAATCTTAAACCCTGGCTGGATTGGGTGATCCATTCTAAATTTATACCAGTCTAAAACAACCTCAAATTCTCTCCCCATCCTTTAAATCGTTTCATAAATGTTCAGCACTTGTTTCAAACTTTCCAGACACGTGGGAGGACTGAGCCAAACCACTGAAAACCCAGAGGAAACGAGTGGAGAGGGTTGAGGGAGACAGGGCACCCAGGGGAAGACTTCCGAACAAAAAGCCACCAGTGTGTGGGGCTCCCAGGAGCTGCAGTGCCTGGCCCTGAAGCAGTAATAAGGGGAAAGAGCGCTCGGCTGGTTGGCAGGTACAAGCTGAAATGCTGGTGTGGGGTGAGAGAGGGTTACAGACACCTGGCAGGGCGGTTAGAGAGGCCTGGGAGGGTGGCTGCTGAGACAGGGCGGTCAGAGAGGCCTGGGAGGGTGGTTAGAAAGGCCTGGGAGGGTAGTTAGAGAGGCCTGGGAGGGCAGCTGCTGCTCTCTCTTTTCTTGGTTCGAGGGTGGGATCAAGGACTCCACCCCTTTCATTCTTTGCCTCCCTTGGAAGTGGGGAGCAAAGTGACACAGTCTTGGAACAGAAATGGGGATGCCTGAGTACTACACTCCTTATAGTTATTCATCAGTTGGGGGACTATGACTTCACAGTCTTGCAGTTTCCCTTCACATTTTTTACTTATTTCAAATATTTCTTGTGTTTGAATTTGTTAGGGAAAAAAATCAGAAAGTGATTATTAATAAGAAATTAATATAACCTAAAGCAACATTTTGGCTTGCAAGAGAAAATACAAACTTAATGTACTTTTCTGCTTTTTTTTAAAACTTCAAAAGTCAATGCAGGGGGTTTAGCTCAGCGGGGTAAGTGCCTGCTTGGTAAATGGGAGGTCATGAGTTTGATCCCTGGCACAAAAAAAAAAGTCAATGAACTATTTTAGTAGCCAATGTTTACGCAGAAAGAGCTGAGGTTCTCTTCATTTCTGCAGAGTTGGCTCTTATCATATAAGTAAACCAAGGCGCGGCCCTGAGAGCCAGAGGGCGAGGCCCTTGGGGAGGGGCATGCACTGTGGCTGGTAGTAGGACACAAGGGCTGCACAGCAGATGGCCCTCTGCTTGTCCTTGCTTCTGTTTCTCACAGGCCCTACGGAGCAGGGACCCTCCTCCTTATCTGACCTGCTTTATGACATCATCACATTTCAGGACAGGAAACCAATTAGTTCATTAGAGGGAAAAACTGAAAATGAGAAAGGCAGGGACCACACAGCATTTTAAAACGTACACACTACGTGTATGTCTCAGGTGCACTACATATTAACCAGCATCCTTTCTCCCGATAAGCCTTTCAAATGCACACATACCCAAACACTTGTAGGTACCCGTACCCCACTACCCCTGTATTTACCTAATAGGCAAGAACACTTTCAACACCAGCCGCAGGTTTATTTTCTTAATCTTCCCAGAATTTTCTCATGTCTTCCACAAGGAATACTAAGATCATTACAAACATTAAACCTCAAGTGTAGACACTTGTTGGACTACTGTTTCCCAGTAACTATTTTATATGCATCATTATTATTGTCAGCAAAACTCAAAGTTTTCTATAATTTTCTGACACCTCGTTCTTATCAGTAACAAGATGGAAAAAGTCCATACCCTTTATAGTACCTCGGTCAGCTGAGCGGTATCCACATACCACTAGCATTTGACCCACTTCTCCCGCATGAAACTTTTACCAAACATTAGAATTCAAAGCACCTGGAGTATTTCTTTTCCCATGTGAATGATATCATGGTGCTGTGTACACAATGTGGATTCAACAGGCACAGATGGGATTAAACTGTGCACAACAGGTAAATATCTGTACACAGTAATCATTCTTAGATTTAAAATCAGATGCTTATCTCTTAAAGTATCTTTAAATTTTTAAAAGGAAACTTTTCTTAAAATAGAATTAAGGGAGTCAGAGATTTAGCTCAGTGGCATGGTGCCTGCCTAGCAACCATGAGGTTCTGAGCTCGATTTCTGATACTTGCCCCCCCAAAAAGATAGAATTAAGAATTTACATTTTTGCTACTGTAATAGCAGAAAAGACAGATTCTTCATTTTGTTTTGTACTGAACTTTAGTTAACCCTAGTCTACTGTTTGCTTGTGGCAGACCACTATCCCAATACTTGTTAGAACCTGTTTTATATTTCTCTCTACCTTTTAACCTAGACCAAATAAAGTATCAGTATGTCCAAGATTAGGTTTGATGATACCACCTTACTCAAAAACATTTCATAACTTCTTATTGTCCCCAGAGCTGCACTAAAGCACTTTTTGTGAAATTTGTCTCCAATCTTCTACTCGCAGAAACACTTGCCAAACTGTACACCACATAGTTAAATTGTTCTCAAAGTTTATCCGTCCAAGCGCACGCAAAGCCCCAGGTCTGATCCCTAGCACAGCCAAATAATAATTTTAAAAATTCACCCCAAATGGCCTATTAAAAACCTGACTGTCCGTGTCACAGATGACCAGTTTTATATTTTGTGTCTTTCCCCACCCTGACCAGCATTTGTGAATTGCTTAATAACTGCCGAAAGTTGGTTTCCAAAGATGAGTTGCAGGAAGGTTCTGCTGCTCAGCGGGGCAGTAGATGATCTGTTCATGAGGTCCCATCAGCATCTTGTGGGTCTGGTTCTTTTCTCACACTGGTTAATTACCTACACTTCCAACTCTTTCCCTCACTGCAGCTCAGAGTCAGGACTGCTCACCCAGTCAGCACTGTGTTTGGGTTTTAATAAGAACACTCACTCTGCACCCAGCACCAGGAGCCAAGGTCACCAGGCTGGGGTGATGGGCACCTTCCCAGGCTGTGGTAAAAGGAGTAACTTTCTCCAGTCTCTTGTCTGCCTCTTCACACCTGCTCTCTGAATCCCAGACAACCTCACCTGCCAGAGCCACGATTCTAAATGCACAGTCATAGTCTTCTATTCAATTCAGTTCGTGCTCCTCATTTCACTGCCATCACCGCCACCATCCTAGGACTCACCCCACGCGTAAATGACTGTAACAGCTTCTAATATCCTCTTACTCAAGTCTCTACAATCAGTTTTCAGTGTGCAGCCAGAATAATCCTTTAAAATACACCCTACTTGAAATGGATCATGCCTTTGTTCTGCCCTCAATTTTCCACTGGATCCTTAGTTTACTCGTAGGTTAAGCCAAATTCTTTACAATGGCCCACATGAACCTCCAAAGTCTGACCTCCCTGTTACCCCTCTCATCTTATTTCTACTCCTCTCTCCTTTGCTCTCTCGGATCTAACAACGGGCCTCTTCCATGTTCATCTAACAAACACGAATCCATGCGTTTGCTTTAAAGCTTTTCCTCTGTCTGGTCTGTTCTATGCATACATAAGCACATGGCCCATTCCTCTGTGCTCAGACATTGGCTCAAATGTCACTTTCTTAAGGCCAATTCTGAGTACCCTACTTAGAATCACAAATGACCCTCTCCAATGCCTTCCTCCCCAATTACATTTGTGGTTTCATTTGCATTTTCTCCACAGCACCTCCCACTTCTTATATTTATTACCTGTCTTTTCACATTTGCATGAAGCTCCCTTCAAGGGCAGGCGAGGTTTCTTTAGTAATTTATTCTGTTAATTAATTCCCAGACTTTAGAGCAGCACCTGATATCTAGTGGGCACTAAATAACATTCAATGAACGAATGAAGGAAAGAATGGGCTGCCATGTGTGAAGCTGCGAGTTTAACCAAAGACTGACTGACTTCCTTCCCAGTGAAACCCAAAGACCAGGAAGGCCGAAGGACAACTGCATTTCTGGCAGGCTTTTCTCCCCTTTTCAGATTTCTGCTACATATTATCCCAGAGGGGGGCCGCACGCCCTGCCGCTGCCTGCAAGGCAGGTACCGCACCTCGCCTGTTTGTCATAACCTCCTGTCAGCTCCGGGTCAGTTACGCTGACCAGTGGTAACTACCTCAGTGCGTCTTTATGCCTGGCTCATTAAGAAACCAAGACTTCCACAGCGCACCACTGGGCCTCAATGCTGCCCCCACCTCCCCCAACCACCCCAGGAAGGAAAGTGCAAACGTGGTCACTTTATTCTCTCTGGGTCACTACCGACTGCCACAGACAGCAGAGTATAGGCAAACTGTGTTTGATAAAAGCGCGTGTTTCCCAAGGGCTGCTGAGAAGATCAATGTCAGGTAATGTATGTATACTGCATAGCCCGGGTCCGATACCCATGTGCCTAAAAACATTACCTTTTATCGTTAGGAGCTTACATTACGGAGCTCCCTTAACTCCAAATCAGAAGTCTGTTCCACTTTGAGTGATAAACCAAACCTTTCAAGTCTCTGAAAAGTGACTAAGGGACTCCAATAATGGGTATCAAAGCAAACACCACAGGATGAATCTGTATTAACTACAGATGAGCAGAAGAACATCTTAGAGGTAACACAGGTCTGGTGTCCCAGCACTGATGAGGTCGGGGGGGCTCCCACAGCAAACCTCCATCGCTTAGCTCTCACCAAGAGCACACAAAAGCAAAGGGAGGCAAAATCCCCAGTCCCTCCAAAGTCCACTTTTGGTAAGATGCCTCTGTGTCTACTGAAGCCCCTGAGCTTCTCATTTCGATAATATTTTACAAGAACGTCCAGGTAAGTCATGTGCCCTGTTCCTTTACTCTCTGTTGGAACATCTGTCCCCTTCCCCATCGTTATTATTTATTACTGTTACTACTTGGCTCAGCTCTGAAAGCATCTGACTTTGTAAAAGTCCTACGAGATCGAGGTGCTGCTTAGGCATCACGAAGCCTCAGCATTTATAACATTCTAGGGTGATCCGCTTTACCCTCCTAGCAAAGTACCGCAGGGCTTCAGACCCGACATGGTACGTTCCAGCCCATAACGTGGGGTTTGATTCTTATGCCAAACCTGTGACAGGAGAGAAATGGGTAAACATACATAAGCTTTAACAAACACAGGCACTGCACTTCAGAGATCTCGTTATGCACAGAACTACGTGTAGCACCTCTGTGACAGTCCCTGCAGGTACAGCAGAAAGGCAGCAGACACGGTGTGCAGCCCCATGGGGACACTTTCCCATAGCTAAGTCTGTAGGAAAACAGAGCGTCTAGGAACCGAAGAACAGAAACTGGTCTTCCACACATTTTCCTTAATCACAGAAATCTGTATGCGCTTCTAAATTACATGCTAGAATGTTGCTCCGCAAATATTCATAGAACTGTAGTTATCAACAAGGGAAGTCTCTGCTAAACTTCCTGCCACCTCTAACTGTTTTTTTGCACCACTAAAGTCTTCTAAATTGTCACTGTTAAGGGAAAATTGGATGATTTTTAGAGTTTACCTAACTGTCCTGCAAATATCTGAAACTGATAAGCTACTGAAAGTTTTGGTGTGCGACCAAATTCAAGATTACAGACAATCATTTAGTTTCATTTTTTCATATCTTTCCCAGTATTTGCTTCACTAAAGCATAAAGTAGCACCACTAACACTACAGTAGATTTTTTTTAAGAAGATTAAATAGGACATACCTCAAGTAATATTATTTACTGTCTTTTGAGTCGTTTCAGAAATTTTCAGTAAGGAATCATACATTGTAAACTACAATGTGCTTACATGAACTTTGGACATAGATCACAGGTCTGTAAGGCAGGTAGATGTTAGAAACTTATGAAACCTTTTTCTTTTTCATAAATACACAACCCTTGCATATCTTTACATAAAAACTCAGTAAGTTTTAACATTTAAAAAATCCTAGATGATAACTGAGTGACTTTTCCATACTCTGTAGATTATGCCCTTCTCTAACTTTCCATCAGATCTTCAATCTACAGGTAAGAATATGACTTAGTAGTTTTTCTTAAACACCATATTTCTAAGAAGAAAAGTGTTATGCATACCCTGAATATAAAATACATATCTACACTGTCTTCACAGTGGTTTCTACTTTCAAATGTATTTATGTTAAGCTGATCCTTTCCCAGTTTAAAACTACCAAGGCATGGCAGTGGTAAATCCTGTGGTACCCTTCCTACTGTACCCTCCCCTAACACAGTGTGCAGTCACGATCTGCCAGACAAGCTCTTCCATCTCTTGAGGATTATTTACTTAACGGCCAGTAAGCCTAGCTGGTATTCCTAGGGCCACCTGTGCTTAAATACTGAATTAAGTCCCAGGTTGTTCTCATTTTCAAAGGACAAATGCCAAATCAGGGTGGAAAATATGTAAGCCAATGCATTTTTTGACAGATTTGAGGGATAAGGAAATAGGTATAAAGAAGGAAGAGGAGAAGGAGACGAAAGTAGCAAACAGGAAGAACCACACAGGAGCCCCTGCAGTGCCCCACCAGAAACTGCAGCTATCTCTTCAGCTCTCCAAGGGTCCTATCTGCATAGCATCTCCATGACACACAGGGAAACAATTCAAGGGCTGCATTCTAACCTCTAATCTAACAGAATGAGCTGCTCGACCAGGTTTAAGAGGACTTCAAGCCTCTGAGCCTTTACCCCATTGCATGCTGACCTCTTTACAGCATTATTTGAATTTGGGCAATTTTTAAAAAGTACTTATACTTTGTCCATAAAAGTTATCAAGTCAACCAAAGAAGCATAAAATTAAAATAAAATTTTAAAAGGCCCTAAGCAGGACCCTTTTCACCCAATCCATCTCCCTTAAGTAACTCCATTAAAAATAACAAACTGAATACAGAGCTGTAGTTGGTGACGGGCAGGCGGTGAAGCAGCCTGGGAGAATGTGGAACCTGTTCTCTCCCGCTGTCTGGTTTCAGCCTGAAGCCTCCTGCTCTCGCCCCCACCTCACTCCCATCTCTCCCATCTTCTGGCCTCTCTTTCTCTGCCCTTCTTCCTTCTCTCCACCTCTCTCATACACAGACTCAAACAAAAATATGTATTAACATACAGTAATCCCCTTTATTCAGAGAAAAGACATTCAATTTAGTGTCGTAAGATAATAACGCTATTAAACCTAGGTAAAAAAATATTTCCTGGAACTATTTATGACTCAAATTCCAAGAATGAAAAGATTTTCAGTGAGAGTTGGGCAGAGAGGAAATTCTTAATTAAAGACTGAGGCGGCCCTAATCTAAGGAAGGCAGAGACAGAAATGTCGCTAAACTGGGTAGGAGATAGTTACAAGGTGGTGTAGCCGGGAGGATCTATGATAGGAAAAAAATCATCCCTACTATGAATTCGTTCAGCTGGCAGTATACTACTAGCTTAAGGACAATTACAAATTTGAATATGCATCCACATTTTAGAGACACCCAAAAGCTTTTGTTGTGTATTTTTTATTAAATAAGTCGATGAAGATACATGATCTATAGATGTTCAGTGCCATCACTAGTTAGTGTGGCACTCGGGGGCAAGCCCCTAGTTTAATACTACCTTTAGGCCACCTGTCGGCTCCCTGGAGCACCCCTATTATGTGGTCACCTTCTCCTTTGCACAGGGCCAACTGCAGTAACAGGTCACACTGCTCCCAGTGACTAACCGCTCTCGGCCAAGCAGACACACCCAGTTATGGTGACTCAGGGAGCAGCCAGGGCCTGGGGTGGAGCGACTTGGATGGAGCACCTTGGGACTACTGTGCCCTGATCCTCACTACTCCAGCTGTGCACCTGCCTGACTCAGTAGTCTGCAGAGTAACCATCACTTTTCTCAAAAGAAGCTGGTCTATAGGGAACATACAGGCAAAGGACATCCTGGTGAAACATTTCCATGCTCCATGGTGGCAGAGGTCACACTTTGTAAATAGGTACCACTGAGTGACGAGAAGAAAAAATTACTTTAATGAAAGATGACTTTTTGAAGTAATTAGAGGGGATGTTTTCATAAGAGGAGTTCACAGTAATTAGGAATACATGCATCTATCACCTTGGGAAGATTCCTTGGGAGACAAGTAATTACTTGGGAAAAAGTCTTGCTAGACACTATCAGACTTTACCAAGCAGACCCAAATGTAATTATGTCAAACACACAGTAAAAATAGAAAGGACCTAAAAAAAATAAATAAATTAAAATATGTTCCTTTAGGGCACATTTAAGATAGTATCTATAACTGGATTTTCCCAAAAGAAAATTCTCAAACAAAATGACAAAATATGCAGAAGAAAGGAGTAAAGCCTGGAGACAATGACTGAAGGAAAATTTCCAAAAATGATTAAAAGTGTAGATTTTAAAAATACTATAAAAGCACCTTCCATTCATGAAAGAAAAACAATTCACAGACAGTAGAACTTAAGCTGGGAACAAGAGTAAAACCCTGACATGAAATATATATTTCAGGGGTCAAGGGTGCAGCTCTGTGGTTGTACAATTGACCAGCGTTTTGTGGCCCTTTGTTCAATCACCAGCAGGCACAAAAAATTTTTACTATTTCCAGTAAAGACAGATGAGAGATAGCATCATTTTTAACTCTCTTCCTAAGGTCCTCAAAGGCTAACTCAGTGCTTTATGATCAGACTTTAATTATTCAGACCTCAAAGCAGATGACACTAGGATTCTTTTAATTAATTTAAGATTTATTTCCATGAATGCCTCATCTCAACTGTAAACAGAACAGTGAAAGCAGATCTGTCTTTTTCTGAGATCACTTCTTGGCTTGTCCTTTGCCCATTCTTATCCCTACTTGTTTGGCTTCATATTTGTGCAGAGTTTTACAGTGTTGATTACCAGAGGAATCTCCTGGAAGAATGGAGCCAGGAACTATTCTGCCATCACAATTTATCCATCAAACACTTCATGAGGAAAAGAGATTGTTCCCCTTATGCAGACACACCCATTGAGTCAGCTGTAAAGAGAACGGATCCTCTGAAAAAGATTCAAACCCTGAAATTGTACCTTGCTTCTGCAGGACAGAACAAGACTTTGTGTTGAGTAAAGGACAATTGTGAAAACCATGCCTCATCTTTAAAAACCAATGTGTTCTGACAAGCTCTTATATTTCGTAATAATATTTGCCCTTATTTTAAATTTTTTTACAGGACCTTTTCTAGCTGCTGGCTAAGTAATATTATTTTTCTGAGTCAATGAATTTTTTCCAGAGTGTCTGATTCTTGAAAAATCTTTAAATAGATAAATGATAGATGAAACAGCTCCCAAAGTACTTGATAAATATGGCTTCCATGCAGCGATATAGCTAATTCGCCCTCCATATTTATTACATTTGGGTAAAAACTAGCACATTCTTGAATGTTTTTGAAAAGACCACAAAAGTACCTGCAAAATTACTTGTTATGCTTTATATTCAATTGTATTATACTCAATTAGATCGTGTCTTTTTCAAATTCCGCTTAGATATGTATACGTGACATTGTGTGTCTTATTTGATGTCATTTGAGTTTAACGGAAAGAAGCAAAACATGATATTGTTCTTAAGCAGATGCTTCAATTTCCCCTACTTGCTGTTTCAGTTTCCAGCAGACAAACACCAGTGGAGGCTATTACTTTTACAGACTCACTAAACACACAATGCACCCTCCAAAAAAAATTTTAAAAATCAAAAAGTCATGACTAATGCTGTTCCCACTGAGTGCTAGCCTAAAAACTTAATACTTCCTAAACCATGTCTATTTTTGTGCCACTGAATGTGATGCCCCAAAGGAGATAGGCTGATGAGCGCGTGAACGCTAAGTCACCATGGTAATAATCTTCACCTGCACCACACACATTTTCCAACTTCCCTGCCTATCCTGAAATGCGTTCCCTGCTGGCACCCAGGAAGTGCAGCTTGCTATGCTCACCTTTTCCTATAATCTCAGCACTCTAGGACGCTGAAGCAGGAAGACTGTAAGTTTAGTTCAGTCCAGGCTAAATTTAGCAATCTAGCGAAAGCTTGTCACAAAATTTAAGACTTTAAAAGGGTAGAGGACGTAACTCAGTCCCAAGACCTTGGGTTCAGTCCCCAGTACCACACACACACCCCCAAGAAATCAGTAAATGTTAATATATGACATTTGTTATTTTCCCTTTAGGATTCAGATGTATTCTTCAGTTTTCCGTTATTTCGTAAAATACAACCATGTTGGCTCATGGAACACAAGGCAAAATTTTAAAAACACTCATAGTTCAATTCAAAAACTGAATTAACATTTCAACTCATTCAATAAATTTTGGTCAACTACTATATCTGACTATAATTAATTTTAACACTGTGAATAGATTAGCACTTTTTGTAACATATTAGTGCTCAAGATGTTAGCACAGCTGAGAAGTCTGGATACTTGATTTCAAAAGGTTCAGGGCTAAAATCGCCTTATGCTTGCAAGCCTGCACTTGACCTCAGCCTCAGCGCACTGCGCCTGCCTCAGAGTTGTAGCTGCCTGTCACAGAAACTACACCGTCGCTGGGAGTTCAAGGACCTTATCATGTTGACATGGAAGAAATGCCATTATGCACCCCCAAGTGCTTTTCAGGTATAAATACGTACACTACACAGTCTCCATAACTAACAGACTCTAATTAAACATTATAATTTTTTGTCCTAACATTTTAAAATTCCAGGTTGAGCTTCTGAAGTTTTGTTGTATTATCCATTGTCTTCCATGACACTGGATACATAATATAAAATATAAATATGACTTCTACTGGTGAACTACCAGAATACTTCTGAAGTTTTATCTGAGCTCTAAAATAGGACTTCTGAGATTTATAAGGCAATAGAAACATTTGATAAAAAGTGCCAAGGCCCCAAAATGCTAAATACCTGGCATTGTTATTTTAGAGTATTAAATTATCATGCTGCTTTTATACTGCTTCCATTTAACTCATAAAACAAATAAATAAAACTATAGTTTATGTAATCTCATAAACCAGAATCAGTCCTATGGAGAACAACAATAATTCATCAGATCCACCAATATATTTCTCTTCAGAGAATAAAGAAAACTTTTAAGTGCTTTAAATTTAGGAACACATCAAATCATTTTATTCCGAGTCCACACAGCTCAGCCTTCATGGGCGGATATTAGGCCTCGGGTACACCATGAAGAGAAGTCTCTCTCAACCTTGAGCTGGGATGCCCGCCTCTCCCTCAGATACTTGTGACACATGGGAAGTGTAAGCTTCTGAGCAATTCATGGGTAGCTTTCCTAAAAATAAAAGCCTGGCTCACACATAGAGAAGTTCTGTAATTAACACACACATCTGTTACTCCACACATTTCAGTTTTCCACCTCTCAAACTAGGAATAGCATTACCTTTCTTGCTTCCTTGATCATCTTCCGAACGGTCTCCTTTATGGTGAGCAGCTGTGCTCTGGGCGGGTGGAAGAGGAGGTCTATGTGAGTGCTCCCTAGGAGTCCGGGCATCACGTACGGCCAGCCCAAGTCAAGATTGGGGGGCTCCACGTCCGATTCCAGGGGCCAGTACGTTACCGAAGATGAGTTGTCATCGCTGGAACGATCAGTTCCAGTTCCGTGTGCAGTGCTCTGTGCAGGCTTCTGGGCATTTTTCAGAATGTAATTAATTTCTTCCTCAGCTAGAAAGTCTGAAACTCGTTCTGTGGCGAGAAATTCCTGGTATGCTTCCAAGCCGTGTTCGATCAGAGTGTCGACAGCCACCCGGTACCATTCCTTGTAGTGGGGCTCGATGTAGTTGTCAGACTTACACTCGTCATTGAGCGAGGACAGCAGCGAAGAGGTCTCCATGTTGCGAGTGTCTGACTGCGGCGCTTTCAAATGTCCATGGACGCGGGGGCAAGAGGTGACCTGGGTGTCTGCAAAGAAGCAAATTCAAGGTCACTCAGTTCTGCATGCAAACATTTCATGACATGTACCAAGTACTACTTTATTTCCTCATTTGCATTCCTTAAGCAGTTCAAAGGGACATATAGTTTGTACCCAAAATGACAACAGGACCATTATGTCTTTCACAAATCAGTTAAGCAGATTTCCTTTACAAACTGCCATCTGATTTTCCTTTTTCAAGGCATTTTTCTCAGCTTGCTATCTAAGAAATCTCTCTTCTTTGACGTTCTACAGCTCTTTACTTAAACATGGAGCACCCTGGGCCACATGAGTTTCTGTAAGCCACTGGACTGTCTCTTAAAAACAGAATCAGAACATAAGCAGTGCCTGGCCGGCCATTAATCTCAGTCTCCACTGGATACTCATTACGCACATAATAATATGCCGCATGAATTGTAAAAAGCACAAAATATTCATCTTTCAGGGGTTTTCTAATTAATTGAAGTAGATGGCAAAATGTATACGCAAACTGTCACCACTTTGAACAAAGCTTTCCACTGGTAAAGGTCAAAGTAAGTACGTGTTCACCTGCTTTAAGAATAAAGGCAAGTAGAGGTCACTAGACAATGAGTTGTGGGTAGCTCTGTGCAGAAGACAGGCTTCAGCTGAACCTGGGGCTGTAGTTAAACCCTGATCAAGTGGCAGGAAAAAATTATTTTCATTCTACGTAATACTAAAAACATACGCAAAGGCACAGAACAGTAATGAGTATCATTCAGAAATCAGGATAAAACAACTCTGTACGCTAGAAAACAGGTTTCTTTTACTAGAAGATAAAGCCAAACAGAAAACAGAGAGCCAGGTCTAAAAAGCCCAGGAGACTGCAGTGATTCTTCAAAATTTGTGCTTCAGACAATTTGTCTGGCCAGTGCTGGGGACTGGAAGAGAGACACTTCGATACTTAGCTACACTAGTCTTCCACTGCCCAAACACCCAATGAAGAAGTGACACAAATATTCACCAGATGTTCAGAGAAAAGCACTCCTGAGATTCTGGTGACTTGACAGAATAGAGATGACAGGGAAGTGTCAGACGTCAAAGGTAAGTGAGAGACTTCTCTTAGGAAAGGAAAGCTGCCTAGTCAAGCTCATGCTTCTGATTCACACCTGAAAACACCCACCACGTTTTCCAATCAATCATTCGCTCAAGGCTTCCCTGGGTGAGATACCAGGCTGGTCTTTATCCCAGTGTGATAAGCAACTTTCTAGTCTTTTGAAGTCATGATTTCCATTGTCAGGTTCAAACAAAACACAGCCCCATGCCGTGCTGTAAGCACTAAAGAGCTGATTCGACCAAAAGCATCTTTGTCAGTGGCCTTGCCCTAATTCAAAATTTTCCACGTAACTAACCCTTTCCAGTACCAGGCCTATCTAAATTCAAATCTCATTCAGGAGGGCAAATCGGGAAGCTATGATGATTTTCTAAGATCTTTTGCTCAAAATATGTAAGAGGACCCACAGATAGTGGTATGTTAGAAGGACATTAGAAAGAAGTTGAGAAGGAATGGACATTTTGCTGAAGCGCAGGGATCAGAAGAACAGCTAAAACTCTCTGATCCTGGCCAGCTCAGGATACCACATCTCATGCTGCCTCGTGGGCTGAACACCTGTCTCATCTGTTATTGGAAAAGCTAAGGTAGAGAGAGAGAAAATCTGTTTCTTTCATTGCATAGCTTATATTAGCTTCCTGGATGGGCATGCACCAGGTACACATGCAGAAACGTGAATTTCCTGGTCACTGTGGGAGATGCCGCCTTGTTCCCAGTCACATTTCATTCCAGCTCGGTGATTTTCAACACAGGAGACGGCCCTGAGGACAGTATCCGGAGGTGGTTTTAAGGGTCAAAATTTGCAGGGAAGGGGACCACTGATGTCCAGTGGGGAGAGTGATCAGGGACACTGCTAGATACACTGAGATGCAGAGGGCAGACCCCGCAATAAAGAATCACTTGGCCCCTAAATGGCCACAGTGTCAAGACCAATACAGCATCACTTGATCACTGCACATAGAGGTGCCGAGGTTTATGGGTGGCTTGGCCACGGAGTTCTTGCGCTGTTCCCGTGCTGGAAGCTGGGTATCCAACGCAATGGCATGGCCACGAACCAGACTCTCTAAGCAGGGAAGTGCTTGGGTCAGGGGGACACTGCCCTGTTGCCTCGATTGATGTCTTTCTCCAGAGACTGGCTCAGATCCTGAGACTGATACGTGCACAGGGAATGAGTGAGCCAGAGGTCTACCTCAGCTACAGTGAGAGGAAGTTTGCTCCACCCCCTCTCCATCACAGAAGTAACTTCTCACGCACACTCATCGCCCCTCTCCACTTCTCTGCCATGAACTGACCCAGCACAAAGCCCTCACCAGAAGAAATGTGAGCTAAATAAGCCTCTTTATAAATTACCCAACCTGGAGGAGTCTGTGATAGTAACAGGAAACCCACTAACACAACAGCAGAGTATTACAACCTTTCACATCGTTAAAGGTCTTGCTTGCACATAATGTTCACTTTTTTTCTCTTTTTTCTTCCTTTTTTTTTTGGAGATAGAGTTTTACTATGTAGCCCAGGTTGGCTTCAAATTTACAGCCCTCCTGCCTCAGCATCTGGAGTACTGAAATTATAGGCCTGTGTTATCACACCTGGATCACAAAACTCATTTCTAACAAAGAAACAAACGTTCTATTCCTTGACAGACTCAATCTACATGCTTAAAGTGTAGTTTCCTAAGGTTTAGTGGGCTGTTTTTCTTTTCTCCAGTACTGGAGGTTGAACCCAGGAGCTGATACCAACCTACATCCCCTGTGCTGTTCTAATTCTTTTCTTATTTTGAGAGCAGGTTTGGGTAAATTGCTAAATTGCACAGCCTGGGCTTGATCTTGCAATCCTCCTGCTTCTGCTTCAAAGACAGCTGGGATAACAGGCCTTTGCCCCCACACTTGGCTGAGGTGCACTTTTCATTTGATAACCCCAGTCCATTCATATGAGGAAATGCATCCAGCGGTTATGAGAGAAATCACACTCATTAAGCTTGATCATTAAAGGCAGCAAGTTATGCATATTTGTAATAAATCCAAGTTTTGTGAACACTTGTTTCTTTACTTTTGAAATTTAACTTTTAAATTCCTATTACATGTGAGGTTAAATGCTGATTATCTATTGAAAGTTAAAATGTATAAAGTGCTTTTAAAATGTTATTTATTTCTGAGCTGTATCTATACAAATACTAAAAAACTGTTGAGAATTTTCTTTCCAAACTATGTGCAAACAGAAACCATAGAGATCAAAAGGACTATAAAAGCAAAATAAAATGATGACATCACATGAAAAGTTAATGCAGAAAATCTAAGTTAAAAAGTAAAATACTATAGGACTAATCAAATAATTAATGCTAGATGCTAGATGCCATGTGGAGAAAATATATTAAAAGAAAAATCCAACAGTCATGAGCAATGAGTTAAGATATTATGCGCAACAGATAAGCATTAAATATTCTTGCTATTGTCCCATGGGAAGGCTGATATCCTGGCCACTGTCTTGAGATACGAACTTACTACAAAGTCTTTTTACAAGGAATATTTACGAAGAGAACATTGGCAAACCAACTTCAGTACAACAAAGTGGCTCACGTAAGTGAGTACTGAGACCCAATAGGTCCTGCACTTAGGTACAAAGCCACGCCTCATGAGTCCACTGGACACAGAAGGTTTCGCTGGGGGTCAAATTAATTAGGTGTGGCTGCTAACTTATAAAAGAAGGCACTTTTATTAATTTTTATTATATAAAGTTTATTACATAAAGTTTTGTTATATAACGTTTATTAATAACTATTAACCAACACTAGGAAGTATATGTCCTTTTAAGATGGAGAAATGAATAGAGAAAGATGAAATCTGATTATGAAATAAAAACTGAGTAGAATACTGAGCTTATCTACTAGTCAATCTAGTCATTCAATATAGTCATTCAAAAATCCATGTTTCAAAACAATTATAGATTGCATTTGATATCAGATCTTCAGAGTCATTTGTGGCAAGTGGTAATTCAAATGTAAATTCTACAAACATATATATATATTTATATTGTTTTTATATTTATAATAGTTTGATAAAACTATTTGCTACCCTGACAAAATGTGGCAATTTAATTTATAAAACCAAATTGGAAAGTAACATATATAACATATATTACAGCATTCACACTCTTGGAATCTGCCCAAGAAACATTAAGATAGCTTCGCTCAAAAGTTTGTCCATATTCCTGACAACTTGATCTGTGTCAGTCCCACCTGGGAACTACCACTGCAACCTTGTATGTGGGAAGGAAAGGACTACTGATCCACACAAGCACCTGGGTGAACCCCTAAAGAACTCTGCTGGACGAAGAAACAGCCCATTACCCAAAGGTTACGGAGTGGCAGGTTCCCTCCTGAAATCACAGAAAGGTAGGTCAGTGGTTGTCAGGAAGAAGGAAGGCTGAGAAGACACTACACTAGCTACAGAAGGCATGTTTGACAGTGACAGAAATACTCCGAGTCTTCACAGTAGCAATGTCAACTTGCTGGTTGTGAGTCAGTATCACAGTTTGGAAGACAAAACCACCATGGGTGTCTGGTAAAAAGAGATTTTTCTATATTGTTTCTCTCACCTGTATGTGAATTTACAAAGATCTCAAAATAAAAGGTTTAATTAAAATCACACTGATGATCAATTTCACAGATTTTAGATAAAAAGTTTTATATATATATATATATATATATATATATATATATATATATATATATATATATCTCACAGGGGATGAGACAACCTCTGTAGGGTCACAGTACCAGATTCAAACCCTGGTTCACTAATTACCTTGAAGCTCTTAGATAACTTTAGGGACATGTGAAAAGGATAAGGGTCTTGGCCTCAGTGGATGAGTCTAAGGACTAAATGAGATAATGGACGCTAAGAATTTAGCTTTTAACAGCACTATTATTGTTAATTATTATGATTGTTTCATATTTTCACACAGTCTATTACAGTAAAACTACTACAGAGATAGAACATTTTCACAATCCATATAATTGCTATAAAGATTCAAATAAGTTTGATCATAAAGAGGTTTTTTTAAGGCAAAACAAGTCATTTTCTATACCAGTAGAAATGTCACACAATGTACAAGTGTTTCTTCACAGGCCAATACAAAAAAAACTAAAGCTAGTCTGAGTTGTTTCAGTATCTGGTCTGAGAAGATGCTTCTTCCGAGAAATACTTCTTCTCAGACTTTTGAAAATACTTCTGAAACAATAGGTCAGTAGAAAAATTCTCCAGAGGTAAATTATAACTTTATTAAATCGCAAATAGCCCAAGGCTGTAATTACCTAACATGCAAAGAGATGGCCCAAAGTCAAGATTTGATAGAAATGCAGAGGCTCAATGTGCTAATATTGCTGCGGTCCCTGCCTCGGCCTCTGTCTCGTGCTGTTTTACTTCAACTATTGAATTGTGCCTTCTCCTAAGACCCACTGAAGTTCTAACCTTCACTACCATTGAAGACAATCTCACCTGGGAATGGGGTCTTTGTAGATACAACCAGTTCTAATGAAGTCCTACTGGATCAAGGTGGGACCTAATGCAAGTTGACCTTTACAGCAGAAGAGACCCAAGGAAGACCTTCAAGGAGAACCCTATGAGACAAGGAAGGCAGACTGGAATGCCAGGAATCCAGGAATTGCTGGCAGCACCGGATACCAAAAAGGCCTGGACTGGATTCTGCCCCAGAACCCTTCAAAGACAGCAGCCACAGAGGAGGTCTTTATTACTAACCACAGCAATTTTAAATAAAAGAACTACAAGCGATTTTAAGTATTTTTCTAATTTATATGATAATATGAAACCAGTTCTGATTTAACTTCAATGCATATTTTGCAATCATTAACATCTTTATTTCCTGGCAACTGATTTGAAGATGTGTATCAAAATGTCTATTCATAGATTGGGAAAAAACGGTTCATAAGAGATTGTTTCAAAACATCTGCCTTTAAAACATATAACCCATAGCCTACGAAAGTTAAAAATCATAGGTCTTTTCAATCTTCAAATTTTAGCTGCCAAGATTATGTTTGTCTTCAAATTTGATGACCAGAAATTTAAGATGGCAATTAAGGCATTAAAGGAGATTTTATTAAATTAAAAATGTACTGACACTCAAGCTATCAAGTACAAACTGACATCTAATTAAGATTCTAAACTTACTTCACAAAAACATGAGTGATAAAGTGGCCAACAGGTCATGGTCCTCCAGAGTGTGATTTTCAACAGGCTGAAAAGCGCACTTGGTTGTGGGGTGCAGGTGCAGACATCTTGAGGAGCCCCAGTAGAGCACTTCATCTTAGAAAGCACGTACAAAGGACAAACCCAAACACCTCTAGTTTATTTCATAAATCCCAAAGGAAAATTTCATTTGCTCAATACCTATTTCTTAATCTCCCTAATTTTTAGTTGGAAGGCAGTGTAGCAATATCACTTCCACATCATATTTTAAGGTTTATTTTGACTGTTAATTCATTCACCATCCCTACTCCAAATTACAGGAATTCCAGATATTGGGGAAAGGGCTCCCAGTAAATGTTACTGACACTAAAACATAACCACAGCGGGCCGGGGATTTAGCTCGGCGGCATCAGCACCTGCCTTGCAAGCGTACAGCCATGAGTTCAATCCCCAGCACAAAAAAAAAAAAAAAAAAAAAAACAAACCTGAGTGATCACTGTCATTTGGAAGCTCACATTGGTAATTCCCATGAATAAGTCAATGAGAAAAACATGAAACCATTCATTTGCGCTACATGGTCAAATTACAGAGGATTTCTCTACACACAGATTAAAACACAAATGAAAGCAACGCTTCCTTCTTCCCCACATAACCTACTGTTGAGGACACCCCGTCACCAGCTTGGCATCCCATTGAGTGGGACAGGGCTGTCTCCACGGGACCTGTACCTGCACTGTGTCAAGCGCTCCTTTTTGGTCTCACTCTGAGAGCGAGTGTCACAGTGTGGATGAATAAATAAAACACCTTGATAGAACAGCAGCATATTTGTTAAATGCCAGAATACTGAAAATGGTGTAAAAACAGTTAATAAACATTAAAAGCATTAAATTCTACAGTAATAAGTTTAGACATGTCGATTTATACAAGTTGAGAGACTGGGGCTACAGCTCAGCAGCAGAGCGCAAAAAGAAAAAGGTACAAAAAGAAAAGCAGAATTGTTGACTACACACACCCGCAGTAATGCACAGGATATGAGACCATTACGTCATGAAAACAGTTCAAAAATCACAGTTCTTTAATGCAAAGGCCACACTAAAAGAGATAAATAAAAGTGGCTCTCAGCTGCATGAAGTAGGCAAACAGAATGATGGAAAGACCACGGGACAAGTCACAGGGTGGCCAAGTGGTGGGGTGGGAGACGGAGCCCGGGGTCTGACTTTGGCTTCCATCTGGGCTCTAAGCCTCATGCTCCCTACCTGCCGGGAAAATGGGCAAAAATACCATGCCATGGATATCAAGGGTGCCACAGAGACTAACCGAGATTAAGTCCTCCACTTTATACCTGCCGTAAAAAGCTCACCGAGAAATTGGTAATAGGAAGAAAGCTACACAGAAATACACAGGGAAGCCTCCTGACTTTCCTACCATGCTGCTTCCTTTCGTGTGTAATCAAGCAGAGGACTGTCTGGGCAGAGTCCTGTAAGAGAACAAGCTGGTCTCCTATAGCACTGCTTCTCATACCAAGACAGCTTTGATTTTGCCTGCCGGTCACTAACTTGGGGAGAGGTGAGGAGTTAGTATTTCCCACACAAGTGACAAGACACTGCCTACTAACCCGCGTCAGAGATTCTCCAGTCAGCTATGTCCACTTTTCTTGCAGTTTTAAAGTGCCTCTTAATGAAACAACGCATTAGATCAAAAGAAGAAGAAAAAGCTCTTGTTGATACATGCAAGTTCCTCGTTTGAGACAAGGAAGACAATGCCTGCAGACTAGACACAGAGGCCATCCGGGCCAGCTGCTCCCCACAAGGGCTCCTTCCTCCCTCCGCTCTTCCCCGGAGTGAGGTGTGCACTGGGTCACCCAGCCAAGCCTGGAAGCCTAGGAACCCCCTGCATGATAACATGACCACTTACTATAAACCAAGCCCTTAGGAAACTCTGCATGACTCCAGGGACTAAGTGGGCAATGAGTCCCAGCCTGGGGAGGTCACTGCAAACACAGGAAACTCACAGGAGCTTTACATCTTGGAGCACTCATTTTCTCTAGGATTTATAGTTTCGCTTTTACATTTTAGACCTCTGGCTCATCTTTAGTTACTTTTTGTACAGTATGAGGAAGGATCGAGGTGGTTTTTTCATATGCACCACTCTTCTTCCTTCTACAGCTATTTGCTGAAACAACATTCTAGTCCCCTCTGAAAAGCTTTCGTGCCTTTGCTGAACATTACGTGACTACACAAAACCTATTTCAGGTTCACCCTTCTGTTGTGTAGTCTCTTTGTTGATTCACATATCAGGACTACAGCTCTGATTACCACAGCCCAATAGTGCATGTCAAAGTCACACAGGGGAAGCGCTCTACCATTTCTTTTTCAAGACTGCATACAATATTCCAGACTCTTGGCATTTTCAGGAGCATTTTCAAAGTAGCATGACAAATTACGGGATTTTATTTATAAAAGATATGACAGAAAGAGCTAAGTGGAAGAGAAGCATGGGATAAGGTCTTTGAGAAAAGGGAATTTCCATGTTTTCTCCAGGGAGATCGATCACTTGAAATACAAGGATATGTTCACCCAGCTGGAAAGGCCACCGTCTGCCTCTTTTTTGAGGGGTTGGTAGGAAGTCAACTAAACCGTATGACACAGACCCCTGTTCAAAAAAAAAAAAGAATGTGAAATCTGCCGCTAGTCATTTTAGTAGCATGTAGAAATGTTTTTGTGATGCTATGTAGGTAACAAGAAGCCTACAACACAATAAAACTTATACTCAGAAAATTTAACCAAAAACAAAAGAAAAAAGATGTACAAAAAAATGAGGGTGGTTTTCTTTGAATGGTGGTTCAACAGATTTTATTTTTTGACACTTCTTTTCACTTTTCCATTTTTAACAAATAGTTATCAATGAATGTGTGCTATTTTAGAAAGGAGAAAAAATTTTTAAAGGAAGTATCTCACTGGTTGTTTTTGACTTTCGAATAGTTACCTCTCTTCTCATTCATGTAGATGTTAACTGATAGTTTTAACCTACATAAAAACTGTTGAATAATTCTTACATGGCAACACACAAATAAGTACAAAATATTGATACTGTCTTAGTTACTTTTTACTACTCGCTGAGACAAAATACCTGATGCCCAAAGTTGGGAAAGGAAAGGTTTATTTCTTACAGTTTTTGGAGGTTTTAGTCTATACTCAGTTGGCTCCAAGGCAGGGTGGCATGGCAGGGCCACAGTTCATGGCAGCTGCAAACAGCAAGGTAGAAACCGGCAAGAGAGAGACACACCTTCTTCCTTCCATTACATCACATCCTGACTCCACCCCTAGGAGGGTATAGCACTGACACCACCAATCCAAGCACTACACAATGAACCATCACAAATGTACAATGCAAATACATAAGGCCTGGGGGCCACTGACATAAAACATGATATTCCACCCCTGGCCCCCAGAGACTCATGGATTACCTTTATATAAAAGACATTTAGTCCATCTCTAAGAGTTGCCAAAGTCCTAACATTTTCAGCATTGCTGAGAAGTCCAAGTCCCAAGTCTCCTCCAATATCTATGGCAAACTCTTAACTGTAACCCCCTGTACAAGTGAAACAAGGTTAAACATTTCTGAAATGCAAAGGCACAAAATAAACATCACCATTTTAAAAGTTACAAACGGGGAAATATAAAGTATTGGAAACAGAGCAAGTCCAACATCCAGCAGGGCAAACATTAAGTCCTAGAGTTTTATGCTCAGTATTTGAAGCAATCTGGTTGCAAGCTCCAAAAGGCTGGGGTGATTCCACCCCCACGGCACTTCCAGGGATTTCAGCTCCCACAGCTTCTCTCTTAAACCCTCTCTGCTCAGGTTTTGCACCTTTCCTTGGATGATCCACGTTCTTGGCTTTTCCAAACTTCTGGGGTCTACACTGCATCTTTGCTTCACACTTACATCTTTACATATTGCCCTCTCAGAGGCACAATGCTTGGCCTCCCAGGCCCTTTGCAATCAAGGTGGAAGCCGTCTTACCCTCAGAATTTGTGCATTTTCCTTGTACCTAAAATCAGCACCATGTGGATGCCACCAAGGCCTGCTGCCAGCTGGAGCAGTAGCCAGGCTTTTCTCTCTCTTGGCTATAGGGGTCAATTGCCTAGATTGCTGGGCTCTGTTTGTGAAGAAAAGCTTTTTTCTGTTGCCACCATTCTGGAACCTCATGTGGCTGCCACCATTTTGGAACCTCATGTGGCCTCCCGTGCCATTCTGAAGTATGGTTCTCTGAAGCTTTTTTATCTGAGAAAATTTTTTTACTTTTGCAGGTTTAGGGCTGTAAAGGGTGGAGACCCGCTGCTTCCTGGGATGCCTGGCGGCCATCTTTTTTATCTCTGTTTCTTTTCAGCAATTAAAGTCTCAGCACTGTCTTTACAATCCACAGTTTTACTGGAGTTTTCCTTTTGGCCAAACTCACAGTGTTTTAAATTATCCCGCTGGGCTCTTTGCTCTTGATTTGCAACATAGATCTGGCTAAAAGCCCCCAATAATAGCCAGGCCACAGCCTCAACACTTGACTGCCTTGAAATTTTCTTTGCCAGATTAATCAGTCTATTATCCTTAATCTCAGTCTCAGGCAAAGTCTCTGGGCATGAGCAAAATGTAGACAAACTTTCTGCCAAGCCATAACACACATCATAGGGAGTCCAACAACCAATGCAGTCCTTTTTTTCAGCAGAAACCTCACAAGCCTGGTCTTTACTATTAGGCTTTTTATCAGCCTTTTGGGCTCCTGAGCTCTGACCAGAATCTCCTCTACAGAACAGCCTCAGCTGCTCCAGCTCTATGTATCCAGGAGACAAGTCTGAACCTTTTCAAACTCTGCTCACAAATCATTTTCAAAGCCTCTCAAAAAATATGGTCAGGTATAGTCACAGCAATGACCCCACTCCTGGTGCCAAATTCTGTCTTAGTTACTTTTTACTAGTCGCTGAGACAAAATACCTGATGCCCAAAGTTGGGAAAGGAAAGGTTTACTTCTTACAGTTTTTTGGAGGTTTTAGTCTATACTCAGTTGGCTCCAAGGCAGGGTGGCTTGGTGGGGCCACAGTTCATTGCTACAAACAGCAAGTGGAAACTGGTAAAAGAGAGACACACCTTCTTCCTGCCATTACATCACATCCTGGCTCCACCCCCTAGTAGGGTGTAGCACTGACACCTTCAATCCAAGCACTACACAATGAACCAGTCACAAATATACAATGCAAATACATCAGGCCTGGGGGCCACCGACATAAACCATGATAGATACTAAAGCCATTTGGTATGAAAACCATCAAGAAAAAATTGAAAATAACTAGATACATCAGGAGCTGCAAGGAACTGGCATAGCAATCCCAGCACATGTCACCTCTTGTCAGGCATTATTTAGATGCATCATTCTCTACTCTTTCCCTAGGATAGGAGCTCTGTAAGGGCAGTGAGCATATTGAGTTAGAGTAATTCTTCATGCTCAGCACATAGCTAATAAATAATCAGCTAAATATATACTGCCTTAATACCTTGAGGAAACAGAATGAAAGTTGATTAAAGGATGACAAACCAGGAAACCCTGAAACAGGCATTTGTAAAAATTAAAGTTCATGTGTAGAACTTTTTAAAGTGAAAACACACACTGTACTTGTTTATGGTAAACAGAGGTTACTGATTTGGTAATATTGTACATCACCTGTTTATGAAAGGTTTCTGAAGACTAATTAGAAACACATAGTGATTAAACGAACTGACAGATTCTATTGGATAGATTTATCTCAGAAAACACATTAATTTCAAATGAGAATTGGGCCAGAAGAATAGAGATTTCAAGTGTGTTTGGGGGATGCTCTTGTAAATTTTTATTTTTCATTACTTAGTTATGTTTAAGCCATTCCACAGAGTTCCTGTATATTTAAATTAATTATAATGAACTAAGATTTCAAGTCTCACATTTTTCAGTGTAAGTAGTGATACAAATTAGCTATAAAACATGACTCACTTTACTTGTGTTTCTGGTATTGGTTTTATTTTTATAGAAACATTTCAACATGAAGATTAATTGGGTGTTCAAATTAATTTTGATTTGTGGATGTTTGGTATATCATTAAGGTGAAACTCGAGTAACTTATGCAGCATTCCAGAGCAGCTCCTGGAAGTTGACAAGACCACATTTTACAACCAGATGAAACATCAGTGTGAGGCTTCAGTTTGCTGGAAAAAATCCAGACATAAACCCACATTCTGGTTTCAAGAACAATGTGGATCTCTCCACTCTAAAAATTAGCTAAACTTGCCACCAGATAACCACATCTTGAAAACACCGAGAGAGCTGGGGCTATGGCTGTTAAACAGTGACTGCCGTTGGCACCAACAGCAAATGAGGTCACTGCAGGTTCCTTCCCAGAGACTCTGGTTGCCTCCCTCAAATGTCATCACAGCCCCCAGCTTTCCTGTTCCAGGGCTGGGTGTTTACCTCTGTGTCCACCTTTTTCACTCGTCTTTCCAGAATGACTCACCAGTCTCTAGTCTTGCCTGTTTCCCTAACTCCAGACTCACAGATGTATCTAGTTAGAGACCCTCCCTGGGTGCCTAGCAGGGGTTTTCCTCTTCATGTGGAGGATTCCCTGCTAATTTCCTCTGTCAGAGCTCTACATGAGTTGTTTCATCTGTTTGGCAAGCTGACTCCCTCCCTCCCTTCCTTCCTTCCCTCAATTACTCAGGTCTCCTATTTATTTTAAAGACATCCTCCCCAACCTGCCATGCTTACTCCCGTGATCCACTTTAATGAACCGATAGTACTTGCCACGTGCAATAATAACGGTATCTGCACGTTTGCTGGCTGCTGTTTGTGCTACCTCACTGAACAGAAGCTCCTTGAAGGCTGTCAATGTGCTGTGGTCTGATTTATCAGGACCCTCCCACGGCTACCTTGGACAAAGCCTACTTTCTTCCATGTCAGCATTCAGTTCTGCCTTCACTGAAATATGGCTTGGGTCTAGTTGTCCCCCAAAGCCTCATGCAGTCATTGGGCCTTTTCAAAGGTAGTTGCTGATGCTGGGATCAAGGCTATGTGATTCCCAAATCAGTCCACTGACTGGATCGGCACCACCCTAATCCCAGTAGACCGCACACAATATGAGGGACAGAAAGAGGCTTGTCACCTCCCCTTCGGTGCTTTTGCTGTCTTGTGGACACCACAAACTGTTCTCTACCAGGCCACCCTGCCTTGGAGCCAGCCGATGACCAACTGAAACCTTCGCAAACCGTAAGCGAAATAAACCTTTCCTCCTTTCACTCTGGGTGTCAGTATTTTGTCTCAGCAACAAGAGAAAAGAAACTAAGACACTGTGTCATATGCAAAGTAACTGGAGGTCTTCCTGCCCAGCCCCCTCCTCTTCACGCTACAACACCCACGCACACACCCCAAGGGCCACAGAAGTAGGGTTAAAAATCTTTCAACTCCAGAACCTCAGCAAAATTCATAACGAGGTTATATTCGTTGCAGGCAGCAAGGCCCCCACACAAGCAAACATTCCATGTGCACACTCCTGTCTTGCTGTGTCAGTCTGGGAAAATAAAAAAAATCACTCTATACATTGACATTTACAGGGCAAATGCTATGGGGAAATATCATAAATATATGCTTACATATATTCAATGAAGTATTAAATGACTTCCCAAATATGGCTAGTAAAAGCAGTGCACCTCACCTATGCAAAAGCAAGAGTCTGCAAAGAACTAGTCTTAAGAAGACTGGTCTCAAGAAACAAAGTATATGTGGTTGTTTAAAAGCAATTTTGACTGTTAAAAAAAGAAACAGGAATAATTTTGTGTAAGTTGTATAAATGGAGACAAATTTAGAGTATCGAAAATATTAAATGTTAATGGTACAATCTGGTGTGGAAAGATTTTACTTTAACCTCAGGAAAACACAACCACCATATATAATCAAAATTGCTAAAGTAATCCCAGTATCTACCAATGTTTTTGGTGGCTTCCTTTAGAACTCACTTTTAATCAAGCTTGCCAAGATAGCTAGTTTGTAATTATAATAAAATGTCTTTCGTTTTATTTTTTCCAAAGAAACTCCCAATTAAAGTGAAACCTTCCATTCTTTTCCAAATAATTGTCTTCATTGGCTTTTCTCATTCATCGACAGACCACTCACACATGTGAACGTTAATAAATAAGGGACAAATCAATACACCTTTTAAATGTGTATACTGCTGCTGGATCCATACAGAGGGATTTGCAGGTCCTGTGGGTACACTGGGCACCACGCTGGGGTCCCCATGGCAGGCTGAGACGGGGAGACTGTAATGTAAGCCACAACATGGCTGGTATTTATGGGCCGATCCCACACAAAGTGCACCTAGCGGGTTTCCACTGCATTTTCATTTCTCCTTCAGGCCTGTGGCAGTGTGACAGGGAGGAAGCAGACAACACCTGCGCACATCCACTGCACCTGTTCCCCTTACCGTCTCCGAGACCAGCTTACCTGGGTGTGTGGATCTGTAGACAGGTAAATAAATCCTGCTTTTTCTACTCCTCTGCAGCTTAAAGTTGAAATGGATTTCAAAGACAAGCCCCCTCTATGTCTCAACATAGCTTTCTCCAAGGAGATACAGCTAGTACTAAACAATCCCTACATCACGCAAATAAACACATATTGACACTCATCCCATGTGCCAGGCTTGATTATGCACTCTAAAACAACCTGTTGACTTTAGTTTTAACCACTTGTTATACAAATCAAGAAAATAACTAATATAAGATGTACAAGAAATAGATTGGAGAAGAAAGGCATCACTGTGTTGTTATATTTTTAAAAATGATTAATTTCTCTAACTCAAATAATCAATGACTTTGTCAAGTTGTTTAGCAGAGAGAGTCACACACCTACTTCAGATGCTCCAGGATGCTGAGTTCAGCTTTTTGGATCCTATGACCTTGCAGAGATTTTACCCTCTTTTTCTCTAGAATTTCTTATTCTAAGTCACCTACACATAAGATTTAACATGCTACAGAGGAGAAATTCAACTATATACAAAGATTTTCAAATAGCTTGAAAATCCTATTTTCATAACAGGACTCATTTGTGGCTGTGATTATGAATCTAGTGAGAATGACTCTCAGAGAATGGATGTCAATCTGAATGTATAAGAATTGGCCTGGTACAATACAAATTGGTGTGTTTTGCAATAAGGTACTTTTTATAACTTTCAACGTAGGAGGACTGATAGCTTTATTCCATAGAGTAGACACAGGAGTTGTAGAAATATTTTGCAATTTTAATTCTCTTCAGTACTCTTTTCCTGCTGAGATTTTTTGAAAAAGAAAATTCAATTACGTATACAAGTGACCTCCTACTTTTGATCTTCAAAGACTGTGGACTTTCCTACGTAGTCCCTAACTTTCACTATCATAGTCAATGTAATTCCAGTTTTCAATCCATCAACTTCAATTGACAGCACACCAGGTGTCAGTTTATCATATAATATCTTTTTTCTTGCTTTTTAATGTCTTCTTGATGTATTTATTTGCATATTACAAATGTAATTTGAACTTCTAAATTCTTAGGAAATTGAAAAACTAAGGTCTGATTTTAATAATGTTTATCTCATAAGAAGAATATAATTAAAGCGAAGATGGAACTGAGTAGAGCTTCCAAAATAGGCAAGTTTTTAGATTTAATCAGGTTTTCATTGTACACATATTCTATTGGGAAAGAAAGGAATAATTTTTTTGTATATAAAATACTAGAAATGGTTGAATACTGCATTTATCGTTCCAAGTTAATTTATGATTATATTTCAGCCATTAAGAATAAAGTTTGTATTAAAAAAAAATAAAACCAGCTAAAATTTTGGACCAGGTAGTTAGCTTAGAGGTGTAAGTGCTGGCTGGCAAGTGTGAGGTTATGAGTTCAGTCCCCAGTACGAAAAAAAAAAAATCCTAGCATGATATATGTTTATTATTTGACTTTCATATAAATTTGATTTTTAGATGCTTAGAAACATACAATGTATTAGAGTAGAACTCCACTGTGAGACGACGGAAATAATAACAATAAATAAGTGATTTCTCCATCTGGAGAAATAGACAAATAGAAATAGGAAACAGAAGGAAAACTGTGAATGGATACAAGAAGAAGAGGAGGAGAAAGAAGCAGAAGGAACGTATAGACAAAGAAAAACAAGAGTGGAAAGAGAAGAAAAGCACGAAAGAGGAAAGGAAGGAAAAGGAAATGAAAAAGGTACAAGGGTTAAGAAGGGGTAAGAAAGACAAGAGTTGAGACTGAAAAAAAATCACAGGGTCAGCACTCTCCAAACATGCTGCACCTTCCAGAAAATAATTAAAAAGCTCTATTATTATTTGAGGAACACACAATTCTTTGAGGAACACAAAGCGAGGATGCGTGAGTCAGAGGAGACGAAGGATCTGGAGCAATCTGCTATTAAGGCAACGCTGCCCGTGCATGTCTGTAGATGACAGCGCAGACAGAAGTCCCCATGAATGACTAATCCAGCATGGGGTGGAACACGCCACTCTTTCCTCCTCTGAAAACCTCCATTTCTTCCCCCAACTGAGTAATGTTTATACAGTCAGAAAAGCAACCTGTCGTTAAATGGAGAACCAAAACCCTCTGAACTGAAAAGCTGCCAACAGCAGTGGAAATAACGAGATTGCCAGTAACACTGTGGGGAGACCTAGTTACCCTTATTTTATGGTGCCCTCAATCAAAAGCCATTGCAGAGGATCTCAGAGCAGGGTGGGCCAAGGGAGTGATCACAGCTCAAACCGTTCATTCTGCCAGGGGGAAAACCTGAGAGGCCCACAGGGTTCAAGTACTCTGTCCAAAATCTAGACGGCTGATGTTCGCAAATGACGAGCACATCCAATATCCTCGAGGGCCCTCGGAGAATACAAAGGAAATCAATGAACCTGATATACTAGGTCTGTGTGCACTTACAATCACTTTTAGTCATGAGCTTCTGAGGTGTTGTTAGTACTTGTTTGCTGTACATAATGACTGTGTTCACTGCAGGGCGTTGGTGTGTGACCATGACATGTCTGGATACTTCTGCTTTCCCTCCCTTTCCGCGCCTACTTTGATATCTAGATCTCTTTCCCATTTGCAAAAGATCTAGCTTCCTGTTACCAATCCTTTAAATTTGCTTTTCAAATTATTTATGCTTTGGTTTTTTCACGTAAGAGAAACCATGTGGTACTTGAGTTTATGGTTTCAAGGTACAGGTGCAAGAACAGTATCTTGTTCGGAACATAATGGTGACTGTTTAATGAATGGAGAGTGTAAAACAGCATAACTTACACCATGAGACCACACCGTTATGGCAAAGTTTTCACATAAGTGCTTTAAAACAGGCCTCCGTCGGTAGCAAAGTGATTACACCTGACTCACAGCCAGCATTCAAGACGGGCTGACCATTACTGCTTTATCTACCCCAGCAATGTGCAGTCTACAAATTACTGGACGCTTAGTTCAAAGCATAAAGGCCCATTGCCCTCAGGAGATGTCTAACTCCACTTCTAAGGACAGCATAAAACGTAACAAACTAGAAATTGGGTAGCAATTAGACGTCCCCAGAGGAGAAGTTTCTTCATATCACCCGTGATCATGTAACTGAAGAACTCGGGAACACAGACTGTGCTGTACATAGGCATCATCTCCCCACCTCCGCCCCAGCTCAGGTCCTCACAGCATCACGACCACTGAGAACACGCTTCAGGTATTTGCCTCCCACGCCCACCCCTCCTGCTGCACATGCTAGCCCTCTTGATTTCTTAATAGTCCAGAGCCACCCTGTTCCCCACAGCACCACACACACACCCCACTCCCCGGGACCTCCCACCACCCCTACCTCCTGGCTGAGCTGACCCAGCTCTCAGCCTGCCAATGACTGGCAGCACCCACCTTCCTGAAAAACCTGTTCCACCTCTGTGGGCTGGGCGGCATCAAGACAGAGCCTGCGCCCACCAGCCCGCCCACCTCAAGGACGGAATTCCCTCGGAGGGTTCTCACAGACCCATAGATCGTCTCAGAAACATGTCAGTGGCCTTGATTGTTAAAGGTGCTTCAATACTGTTTATTCAAAAGCTTATCAAAGGTATCCTTGGTGGCCACTGCTAATAATTCTGCGTTCATGAGTAAGAGGGATGTATTCTATTTCCCAATGACGTATTCATCAAAAAAGTTCTACAATGCAACCTATTTCCAAATTAGAAATCAAGTGAACAAAAGTACACTTCAATGTTACTGTTGTAACACTGCATTGAACAGCTCTGCATTGAGAAACATCCCTGGGACACTTACATTTTGCAAGTTACCAAGGAACAAACCTGCCAAGCTACCTGACTAGCTAAACAAGGATAACTTGTAATTTTATAAATAATTAGTCAAAGTAAGCTAAAGGGGCCTCCTCCAACCAGATTTATGTTTCAGAAAACACCCACTTTACTGGGATCACAGCTTCACCACAAGATCCTGCACAGCAATGTTACACCTTAGAAACTCCACACTCTTTTGTCACAGAGTGGCAGCCAGGCGGTGAGCCGCTGCAGGGTACCTGACAGTCAGAACTCAGTGAGTGAACCTCTACTGCAGACTGTGAGGGGCTGAGGTAGCAGGAGGGGATATAGGAGAAAGCGTAATAAAAATCAATTCACTCCCGAGTTTAGAAAGTTATAAACTATTAGACCCACAACCATAATCACACCAGACATCACTGAGTCAGCAGCAGAGGTGTGGCGTGTCTCCATCTGTGCAATACCTTTCAGCAACTCCTCAACTGGAGAAGCTTCCCACAGTAAATCCTGGGCACCTGCGGTCTAGAGCCTGCCAATCTCCACCCACTCCCTGGGGCAGGCTCTGCAGGGACCAGCCAGCAAGCCAGGAGTGGGCACACGTGCGCCCCAGCCGCAAAAGCAAGGGCGTGGAATTCATAGTCTGGAGGTGTGGGGCCTTCTCTCATTCTAGGAACCAGGAAGAAGACAGAAACAAAGCAAAGACCTAGTCCCTTGGAAAACTACGGACCAGCTTTCCCCTCCATTTCCTCCCACTGTCTGCCCCACTTTCCAAGTGCTGGTCAGCACTGATTCAGCATCAGTCACAGTTCTCCTTGGGGCTGAGAGAGGCGGCAGGGAGGGCCTGCCAAGAACCTGGCAAGGTTCTTGGATGGAAACGGGTTGCTGGGTACTGTCCTGGAGCTGACTGCGCGCCAGCAGCGCGCCCTTTCCCAGTGTTCCGCTCCGAGGAGTTCTCAGCTGCACCTCTGGGTCCTAGACACGAACCCTCAGCGCCAGGAAGAGCACAGCTGCTCCTGGGCGCCCAACCTGCCGGGCTGTCCTTCCCAGTAAAGAGGGTGGGGGTTTCCTCACGCCGCGATCCCAGCGCCCCCACACACGCACAGGCGCACCCCCTGGCTTCCGCCTGGCCTTTCCCAAGTGAAACACCGCTCACAACCCGACTGAAGCCTCCAAGTGCCTGCCCCGGACAGACTGGGGTCACGCCGCCCCGTAAGGTCACCGCACCCTAGAGCACCGGCTCTCCAGCCGAGTCACCCGGTAGCGAACCGCGAGCCGAGCTGGCCAGGCCAGCTGCAGCCTGCACAGCACAGGTCTCCGCCACCTGCCCAGGCCGGTGGAGAGGGCGCCTCCTCCCTCACGCTCGGCTCCGACTCCAGATCTGCGGGCGCCCGAGGTCTCTCGGCTGAGCTCCCCCAGTTTCCCTGGGAGCCCAGTCCTTCTCCCGGGCCCGCCTCTTCCCCCTCCTGCCCAGGGAACCGAACCGGCGACGCCGAGGGCAGCGCCGCGCTCTCTCCCGGCCTGCCTCGCCCGCGAGCAAACTTTGCAAACTTCCCGCCGCGCTCGCACCCGCAGGGGGCCTGGAGCAGAGGAGGCCGGGGGGAGAGGGGAGCCGCCCGAACCCCGACCCCGCACGCCGCGGACCGCCCGCACTCACCGCCCACGCAGGGTCCCTCCGGGAAGGGGCGGCCGGGGCGCCGCGCAGGGGGAGGGGCGGCGAGCAGCAGCGCGGCGGAGGGCGGGTCCTGCACCCCGGCTCGGCAGCCGAGTGCGCCCTGGCTCGGCAGCCGCGCGCGGCCAGCAATAGACCCTCGAACTCCAAACCTGGAGCCTGGCGTTCGCAGGCCAGACGCGCAACCGCGCTCCCTGCCCGCGCTGCCACCGGGCGGGTCCGCACCTGGGCGTGCGGTAGGGCGCGCACCTGGGGGGCGGGGCGAGATGGGGGCGGGGCGAGCCGCTAGCCCCGCCCCTCCGCGGCTCCGCCCGCACCTGCTGGCCCGCGGGGCCAGGCCCTGGGGAACTGCTGGAAGTGGGGGGAGGGGAACAGCGCTGCACGCTGCCAGAATTTCTGGGGAAAAGAGGAACTCCACTTACCATCAGAGATTTGGTTCTGATTTCCAACTTGAGAGAAAGAATAAAAATAGGGATAGAAGCAAGAAGCTTGTGGGATACAGGGAGACAATGTCACCAAAGTAGCAATGTCTGAATTTTATTTTAGCAAGGACAGCCAGCACCTCAGTAAATGGCGTGAGAGTTTTAACTTGGATAACTGTGTTCAAGGGACAGTCCTTTGTGGCAGATGTTAAAATGCACCTAGTTCGGAAAGACTGAAACCTGGCGTCATAAAAGGCGAATTTTAAGCTTCTGGGGTGATATTTAAATGACCATAAAATGGAGTTGACCCTTGAAAGTGATTTTTATGAATATTTTGTGCTGAATAAAACACGCAGGGAAAATGCTAAACTGTTAGGATTTGAGTTAGGCCCTGGCTGATGATCAGATTCAGAACCTGAAAATGACATTTATTGAGTCTAGATAAGAAACTTCCCAGCAAGACCAAAGGCAAGAAAGTAAAAGCCAGTTAGTTCCAGGATACCCAATTCTAAGCTTCCAGCTTTTGATAGCTGTTGTCTTCTTTTACTTGCTTTTCCCTTCTGTTGCTGAAACTTTTCATTTCCTCTATTTGCGTCTCTTGCAGTTCTTTGCTGTCCTCTGGCCGTCTTGGCTCTTGTGTTCCCGGGCGGCTTCTCAGGCACGGGTGTGCTTGTACAGCCTTCAAAGACAATTCTGGTTGTTTCTGATGTGCATAATGTTTATGAGCAGTTGAGAATGCATCTGTAACACTTAGTGTACTTTAAAAACAGCGAGAACTTTCAAATCAAACAAATTAAAACAGGACCACAGGAAGTCCAATTTAATTATGATGAACAGTCATGTCTAAGTCAACTGACATCACCATGAAAGATGTCTGCTGCGTGTAAATTGTCAAAAACAAGTAGTGAGGAAAACCTGGTGGAGGGGGAAACCACTTAGCCTGCCTGCACCAGCTGACCCCATCCTTGGAGCGCTGAGGACAGATGTAAAATCGCTTCACATGGTGAGCAGCCTGCTAGGTAGGTGAGGAATCCTGAGTTCCTCGGAACCTGGGAATTCGAGTCTCAAGATTAAAAACTTGAAGCAGATCCAGTGTGAAAGTTTAAGAGGGCGGGGGAACCTGACTCTGAATTTTCATGCTTCCAAAAGCAGCGGAAATAAAATGGCTACGTGTGTGAAAAGTAGGAAGAGACGGGCAGAGTCATATGAAAGGTGATTTTTAAAAACTTTTCTACATAGGTGGTCAGAAAAAGCGGGGCGAGACTTGGGAGGCGTGGACAGAAAGAACAGTGTGTGAAGCCCAAGACTCAGCTGGGGAGGGAAGAAAGACAGAAAACTTAAGCCTCTCTGTGAAAACCGTGCCTAACAAATCCTCACGGAGTGATGTTTTTACACTGAATTATGTGGAAGACAGGAATTTTACAATCGTATTCAAAAATACCAGCAGCAAGACTGCACCCCCAATACAGGGCTCCCAAGACAATATGTTTGATGAAAATTGTCACCTTTCTTTGCACATTGACCCCATTCTACAAATCTGAAGCCCAAGAACAAACTAGAAAAAGCACTAAAGGTCAGTAGATCATTGCCTCCTACTTTGAGTTCATATGCACAAGGGGTTCAAAAGCGGTATTCAGAGATTCTTTTTCTTGCCCTTAAAGTACTTACAATTTAATTGAGGAGAAAAAAAATATATAATATAGTATATGGAACCCAAAGAATCATAAAAATTCTGCAAAAATAAAGACAGAAATCATAAAAGAAAACCATTAGATAAAATAAAAAATCTGCCCAGTACTACACCATAATTTTGAATAAAGTATAATAATGTGTGTTTCATCTTTCAAAAGGAACTTAGCAACAAAAAAGTACACTTATCTGTTTTGTTTATTTTGTCTTTAACAATCATCTATCCATTCAAAAATTCTTAGAAAAATGATAAGCAGCTATTAAGTTTGTCACCAGATTTCGCAAAAGTAATACCAATTCCATCACAAACTTTCAAATACACATATTTAAATATACCAAAGACAACAGCTGCCCAGGGTGACAGATAAAGGCATTGAAATAGAAAGTGTCACACCTAACAATAAGAAAATTGGTGGGTGTGCTTATCAAAAATATTTTCCCAAGTACTTTGGGGAAATTAATAGTCAAAATTCCTATTAGTGTTGGCAAAACCTAAAGGTGAATGAATTACCATATTAGTTTAATAGTCTTATGGCATTTCATTTAGGACTGCTGCAAAATTACTGAATGAATCATTTTATATATCTGCCACATATAAATTGTTATACAAGAAATTATGGAAGTATTATTAAGTTAACACATGTATGGAGAGTGTTTACAGGGAAAGCAGCAAGCCGAGCAGTGGTTAAGATGGAGGATGGAGAGCAGACAACAATGTAACGAGGATTGTTCTTTCTAAGACGCTGAGAACTTGTCTATGTGAGTACTCAGAGAAAGAAGGGACAGATTTGGTCAGCAAGTATGTGTCCACGCGTGTCAAGGTGAAGCAACTTAAATATCATTTAAAGTTCAAAAAGATTGTAAAAGCATTGGGAGCAAACAGAATTAAAATAACAAATAGAATTAAGTAGATATATAGGTTAATAATTTTTTCTGTTTTTTCTGTTCTATCACTAAGTTCCTTTAGAGAGAAAAACATTACACTTTTGGCTTCTTCCATTCTTCAAAACTATGGTGTAATACTGGGTAATTCTGAATGGTTGAGGCAGTGCTTTTTTTTTTTAAATCTAAACATCTATAAGAGATTTGGTGATTATAACAAATTAATTTAAAGAATCAAGTAAAGAGGGATGAAATGACTTCCTTAAAACAGCCAAAAATCCTAGCTGTTTAATAGCTCAGCTCATTATACTTCATAAATATGTTTCTTCTTTTTCTCTTGGAAGACTAAATACACAAAAATGAAATTGCTTACATTTTTCATAATACCTGTTAAAGGACTAAAGCTCTTGCCAATATTTAACCAGAAAAATTCATAATAATGCAATGAGACAGAGGATAGGCATAGAGTGGGAAAACAGGATATTTTATATACAGAACTAATTATTTTAACTATTCAATTTTTAAAATATCCATTAGTCTCTTCATGCTAGAATTAAAATTATCCCCTTTACATATCTTTTAAAATATTGAATAACTTGGTTTTAATTACATAAAAAGTCACTGTGTATCACTGTTACGGCCAAGTATGAATGCACATGTTCAAGGTATTTTATCATAGCAGTAAGCGAAATTCATTCCTAGCATAATGTTGGTTATTCATGTAAACATTCGTCAGTAGTGACCACTCTTGTTGTCCTTAGAATCTCATACTACCTGGACTGCATTTCAGGGAGATCAGCAGAGACCTTGGGTATAAATTCTATTTTAATAATGTAATGAGAGAAAGAGATACAGAGAGAGAGACAGAGACAAGAGAGAGAGAGAGAGAGAGAGAGAGGCAGACAGACAGACAGTGGCAGAGAAAACACACCAGGAGGGAAAGAGGCGGCTGACTGCTTTTCCGGGGAGGCCTAGCCTGCACTGCTGTAGTTCTCTCCCCTGACACCCAGGTACTGGGCATCTATCTGCACATCACAGCTCTGCCCTCCTCGCTGGGAGAATTTCAGAGTTCCTGTCTGCTCCCTGTTTTCAGGTCAGCTGTAGTTCAAGGCGAATTCCTATTCCTGCTCTGTCTGATTCCAGCTGTAAATAGTCGGGCTTTTGGTGATGCCTAAGACTGAATCCCTGCATCTCTTGATCTCTCCAGGCGTAATATCCCTTTTATTGTTTTTCTGGGCAGTTGCTGATAGAGCGTAACCCTTCCAGTGTCTTGTCTTCCAATCAGGTCGGTGGTTCTCAGTGTGCCGGTCTATCGAGGATGTTAGGAAAGTATCACAGTGACTGAAGATTTGACTCGGATTTGGAGGATGGAGGACAGTTCTTGACCGTGGAAAAGAGCCTCCCATCTTGGGCAGACAGCAGCCCTGCCATCCACAGTGAAGGTTAAACCACCTACTTACAATTAGCTAAACCGGAGCTTCTGCTATTGTTACACTTGGGGCTGGACGTGCCCCCAGAGCTTCATGCGGTCACAGGTGGGGCTTCTCAGAGTGGCTGAACCTGGGGTGTGTGCTGCTGAGACCAAGGGTATGCTGCTGGACTTGACTCCGGGTGCGATGCTAGGAGGAAGGCTGCCCCATCCAGGGGTGGGTGCCCTCTAGGGGGTGGGCAGTCTGGGTAGCGTGTAAGGAACAGGACGCGGGGTACTGTTTGCCCTTGTTGTTTGCTGCCTGCCGTGGTTTGCCATGGGTTATTTCTCCTCTGTGATGCCCCTCCGCCGTGTGCCAACCTGCCTGGAGCCAGCTGGCTACGGACTGAAACCTCTGCCAACTGCGAGCTAAATAACCCTTTCCTCCTTTACCTTTAGGTGTCAAGTATTTTCTCTCAGCAATGAGAAAAGCTGCTAAGACAGGTTACATACAAACATAAGAGAATTTTAGCCAAATTCTAACATATAAGAAAGTGCAGGAAACCATTTACAATACATGTTGCTTACTTTAGGTATTTGCTAAGAATTTCTCACCATTTTGTGGAGCATAGCATTAACAGAATTGCTACAGTTACCAAAACAGCGTATTAGTGTTGCTCTATACCCACAGGTCGGGTATGTGATGATCTCTTCATATTTTCTCCTACAATGTTGACACGCTCTGTGCATGTTTATATGCTCTGAAAAGTGGCATTTTTAATAAATAGCTTTTATTTCAATTACACTTACGACATAACATTTCTTTTTAAGTTACATGTATAAGTTTAGTTATCAATGAATCACATCATGTTTCTTCATAATAAGAAGATGCTGGAACAATCTTGTCTAAAACCCAGGAGTGGCATTAAGTCTGAGAAGTAAAAACCAAAGAATAAGGTTACAGGCATTCATGGAAGAAAAGAACTGGAAAGGAAGGAAAAGAAATGTGAAAAACTAGGACCTATCGAGAATTTGCTTGTGCCAGAGCTGGCGTTTTAGATCCTGATATACATCGCGTACTTTGCAAGCCCAAATTGCTGGTGATACGCAGTGATCAACTGATGAAAGAAAAAGTCTTTCAAAGGTATGACCCGTAGCTGAAACCAGCACTGCGCTTCCACTGGTATGTGCTGGTCCTTGTGAGCCTGGACCTCTTCTCTTCACTCTCCTACCTCGCCCTGCTGAGCTCCAGCCACACCAGCTTCCTGTCAGTCCCGGCTCTCCACACCCTCACCAGCCCTGACCCCTCAGGGCCCGTCCATGCAGGTCCTTCGCGCAATGCACGTTCCTTCTTTGCGCTACACCACAGTTAGTGGAACCTCCTAGTCAGACAGCGCTCTGAGTGCGTCTCCTAACTAGGCGCACACTGACGTTGTGTGAGGGTGCCCTACCCTTGTATGCATGAGAGTCCCCTCCTGACTAGAGTTTTATATTCAAGCTATTTTTCTGTTATGTATAATACTCCAATAAATACCCATGCATCTAAGAGGAAAGATGTCCAATGCGCCCTCCTTCCTTCAGAATCTGGGGTAACTCCCCTTTTCACAGGCAAGCTTCCTGGGTTACCAGACCAGGGCAGTTGTAAGTTTATAAATGTCCATGTGCTTTTGCTTCCTAGAACTATAGAAATTGTGATTGTAGGTTTATTTATGCAAAATATCAACTCCTATGCTTCCCGAAGAACTTCCAAACCACTCTTTTATTTTGTGGCAGGAATTGAACTCAGGACCTCACACTTGCCAGGCAGGTGCTGCACCGCTGAGCTGTACCCCAGGCCCCCGCTGCTCTCCAGAGAGCGAGCCCCTGTCTCTGCTCCCCACTGTACCTGCACGGCAGGGCAGATGCACAGTAGGGCTCAGTAAGCACCTAAAGAGCGAACGGGAATGAGTGAAGTTGATGAACTCATAAAGGGCGTTCTCTTTCTAACTCTCCAGTAGCATTTACATACTCCCTTCCTCGTGTCTTTATTTGTCTTCTTCGTTTTTGTTTCTTAGGAATTCTTTTGGCTGATATTTCCTCTTTTCCTTTTCATAATTGAGAATGGATCTAGTCTGGAAGAGAATGTGAACTCAGGAAAGGATTCAACATCTCTGGTCCTCAAGGTCAAACTTGCATTTAGAAATGTATCTCCAACTCAGCGCATTAATCATTAAGATGAAATTACCATATTTAAAATAAAAATAGTTATACTTTGGAGCACTGTTCTGTTCTGCCTTAACTAACCCCCATTCAAACCAAAATTACAGTTCTCTAATGGAGATTAAATAAGAATCCTGCTAAAATAGTAAACTTTACTTAGGCAGATTATTTCTTAGTTTCAATTCTTCCTGCAAATATAGGCAAAACTGAATTTATAATTAGTATGATTACTACTTAGAAAAAGAAATTAAGAGAGAGTGATTAACCAAGACAATTGCAAAACTTGTAAAATAGCATTGGCATGGATAGTTGGACTGTAGTTTGTTTTTATATAGATAAAGATTATTTATTTAAAAATCTACCTTGAAAAATGGTTGAAATAGTACAGCACCTAGAATGGAAAAGGAAGACAAGAAAATAGAAATCCATATGGACTACAGTCTGAAATCTGATACCATTGCTAAATGTGGGCCCAAGTTTAAAGCTACTTGACTTCAGTTCAAATTCTAATTTTTTTCTGGATTAGTTATGACCCCTTAGCACAGCAATTTAAACTCCTGTGTCTCTGTATTCATACCCCCAAATCTAACATAATTACAATAATGCCAACTTACCTCAAAGAGATGCTGGGTAATTCAGAAAACCTGCAATTATCACACAAAAGTTCAATATTGTCCTGGTTATCATTACTGAAGACATCTTACACATACTTCAGACTTCAAAGCCAAGATGAGCTCTAGCATGAATCAGGATAGAAATTCACAATTATCCTCTAGGTGGCAAATTCCATGTGGTGTCTTATCTTGAATGATCGTGCTCTGAAGATGTTTTAGGTATCCCCCTCCATTAAGTTCTAACCCAGTACAGCATTTGTTTTAAAACAAAGAAGGTGTTTGTTTTAAAACAAAGCCAAATGAATTTTTCTAAGATGGTAGAGCCAAGTTCAGCATGTATCTGGAGCTATAAAATCAACACACAGAGTGACCACACTTAGTTGTGTAGATAGTGAAGTAAAGAAAACTTGTCTGCAAAAAAAGCAAACAAATGCAAAAACCAAAGTCCAAGGAGGGATAAAAGATGAAGCTGAGTCCTGACTGCTTTCTACTTCCAAGGTCCAGGTTCTGTGGGGGTTTGAATGTGACCATGCCCTTGGGCTCAGAGATATGTGGACCTCCTTATACCACATGCACAAACCTGGTAGCATCTTTCCTGTTCCTACATTTACAAACACCAGCCAACTGCTGTTACTTGGGATCTAAGGAATGCTATCTAACGACTCATTTCAGTGTGAGGCAGTGGGCTGATAACAGACCTGCAGAGAATGAGGGCTTGGCCACATCAGGCAAGGACCAGGTCGCAGGAGGACCTCTCTGCCACCACAGAGGGGAAATCACTCTTCCCCACCACACAACAAAGAAGTACTTGACAAAACTGTTTGCTATTGGCTCTTGTGACTTAAGTTGGGTGACTGCCAATGATCAATCCTAATACTGGGTGCATAGCAAGCCTGATCAGCTTCCCTACTCCGACCCCAACCCTCTTAAAACAGTCCTCATCCAACATTTGTTTCCCATAGTAATGTTCTCTGCACGACATTGGTCAAGCACCTTCCATCAGTACCTTGCCAGGGGGAAGGGACAGGATGGGCTCATGCTGCTAAAGGCTCCTTCTCCATCGCATCAGTGTCTGACAGGATGAATTCAACCAGCAAACAAACATGGGAAGCCTTGAGCAGAGGTAACAGCTCACCGTCACAGGAAGGTTTCATGGTACAGTGGGGCCTGGCAGTCTTCAGGTATTTTTTTCTAGCACACTGAAGCACTGGAGTGAAATCAAATCCAGTCCATGCATTTTAAGCTGGCACGAAACACTGAGCAGCACTGATCCATGGTAGCAAGTTGTGGGGGAGGGTCAGTGCCTCGGGTCTCTTCAGATCCAGGCTCAGACACAAAAAGGAAGTAAAGTGGAATTTTCATACTTCCACACGCAGTAACTTTCTTCTTGCTCCTCCAGGGTGTGGTCTCGAGTGGCACTGGAACAGAAAAAGATGGAAATACATTGCGTGAAGGATGGGCCATTATTCATCAGCGTGTTCCCCACAATCAAACTTTAACGTCCTACATAGGGTGGTGAGAATCCACACTGGGGCAAATTGAGAATGAACCAGATGAAGAGTGAGCCTCCCAGAGAGAAAATTAACCTGGAGAAAAATGGCCCGAGGTTGTTTCTGTCTGCCTCACATTCCTTTCTTGGAAAGCTATGCTTTTCCTATGCTTTCCAGCTAAATCAGGCCTGGGAACCACAGAATGGTCTTATTCTACCCACAGCCACATGTTAGCACATGGCGTGGCTCCCGCATTTTACTTGAAGAGCGATGTAGCATCCGATAGAGCCAAGCAGAAGTTGTCCCTATCATAAAAACAAACCCCAAAATATAACAGTACCTTTCTTTTTTAACTTCTAAAATAACTTGCCATACTAAATAGATAAGAATATCTATCTTATAGGGGCAGCTTAGATAAGATAAGATAGATAAGAATATCTATCTTAAGGGGCAGCTACCCCTTAATTTAAGAAGTAAACTCTACAGTGGGTATGGTGGCTCATGCCTGAAATCCCAGCACTTGGGAGGCTGAGGCAGGATGAGTTCATGTGAGTTCATGGCCATCCTGGGCTACAAAGTGAATTCAAGGCCAGCCTGAACTGCATACTGAAGCCCTGTCGAAAAAAGAAAAAAGAAACAAGAAGAAGAAGAAGAAGAAGAAGAAGAAGAAGAAGGAGGAGGAGGAGGAGGAGGAGGAGGA